>JNEM01014870.1:0-44295 GCA_000697335.1 Conidiobolus incongruus B7586 | reverse complement strand
GGTAGTTTACCCCAGCTGGTAGGTATCATGTTTCACAATCTGGCCTACAGAATGGCTGTGTCAGTGTCCTCAATGACGCTCCAAGAGCTAATAACCGTGAAAAGGTTATTAATCTTCGGTAGTATAGTGGTGAGTATCCCCGCCTGTCACGCGGGTGACCCGGGTTCAATTCCCGGCCGGAGAGTTAATTTTATTCATTAAATTTTTATTTTTACTCCTAATGAAATTAAATCGAGTTTGTTCTCGTTTTCAATATATAAGGGTCTTTCAGTAAATTGTATCATATAAGCTCTTCTTAATTTTTTCGATTTGTTAGGTTCGCTATAGTGATAACAATTACTATGGATTAGAACTATTGATCCTGGTCTTAAATTTAGTTTTCTAATTTGGGAGGGGTTATTTATATTCTGAAAATTGAAATTTCCTGACATCTACATACGCATCGATCATTATCCAGATTTTATAATGATTTCAAATGCTTACCTCGTTAATTTCATCTAAATTAATCCAAACAGCTAAATTGAATACTTTTTGGCAATGCTTTGGTAAGTGTTCGTTATCCTAAAATCCTAATAAGTAGACCAATATACACGAATTTGAAGTGTTATTACTCTGTGAAGTTGAAACTGGGTTGATATCCCATTAGGTTTAACAATATATTGCTCGTTGAACTACATCATTTCATTAATTTATAAAAAGCATATTGACATTACAAGTTTAATTACGAGATAGATATCTTCGCAGCTTTCATTGTTAAATCTGAATAAGGGTCTAATTATATTCAATATCTTATGCTCAATGAAGTTGATAAGATCCATTTCAGAACCCCAGCTTCTTAAATTGCGAAAGTCGTGAAGGTTAGATTTGTATTCAGGATATGTTAATTGGGTAGGGCTATCTATCAATTTCAAAAAATAGGCCCAAGGTTCTAAAAACACGGTAATTGATATATGTTTATTAATTTCAATATATTATTTATATTACCAATTATACATCCTAAATCTTCAATGATATTCAATTTTTTAAATTTGATAAAATCTATTAAATTATCACATTCTTCTTTAAATTCATTTAATTCTTGTTCATTTAGAACTGTTGCCATATAATTATTATTATGTATAAATTTTATAAAATATATATTAGACTTACATGAATCTAAAACTAGAAAACCGTCATCAAAGAACTGGTGAATTTGCAGTTGATTTAAAACCATTAATAAAAAATAATATTAATCATGGAAGACAGCTTAAAGATTATAAAAAATTTATTTAGCATTAAATTTATTTAAGAATATTTCTTTGTGAAATATTATGGGTTAATAAGTGCAACTCTTCAAGATAGCATCAACAAAACTAAACGGAAAGTGATTCAAAAGGTGGGGTCAAGCATTTGCTTGATTACTCATAATACGCTCAATATCACAAAAATATTAATTTATCAAAAAAGATGTCTAATCGGTGGAATCAACGATACCTCCAGTATCAATAGCAAAAATAGCATCAGTTTCAGGCATAGACGGACTATCAACAATTTTGCAGGAACGATTGTTTCCTTTGCCTTTTTTCAAATAGAGGCGTGTGGTACTGGCGTGTGCCATGATGTTACCACCAATGGGCTTTTTGGGATCAGCCATAAGAGTCATACCACCATCAACCATAGCTACCATTTGATTAGTAATGACAACTGCAATTCCAAATTCATCAGCAAGTCGAGCTAATAGACGGAGAAATCTTGCTAGATGCATTTGACGAGCGGAAAGTTCCCCACGTCCTGAGTAATCAGTACGATAAAGAGCCATAGCACTATCAACGATTAATAGTACGTATCTATTTTACATGGTTAATTATTATGAGCAACTAGGATGATAAAAATAGTTCAATAAATTTACCTTTCTTGGGACATCATATGAGCAGCTTGCACTAATAGAGCAGTTTGATGGTCTGAACTCTGAGCTCTGGCAACACTGATATTTTCCAAAGCTAATTGTGGATCTATATCAAATCTGAATAAAATATGGAAGTTAATAAAATATTAGCAATATATTAAAGAAAGAGTTTTACCTTTCAGCAATAGACTGAATACGATCAGGTCTAAAAGTTCCTTCAGTGTCAATGAATAAACATCTTCCAGCACCTCCTCCCATTTCAGGATCCAGCTAAAAAAAATTTTAATTAGTATGATTCAAGAAATTTATATTATTAATTAATATTAATGAATCTTTACCTGGCAAGTTACTGCTAGAGTATGGCAAAGCTGACTTTTGCCAGTTCTGAATTCGCCATAAATTTCAGTAATACTACCAGTTTCAATACCACCACCCAAAATTGCATTGAGAGCTTCAGAACCAGTAGTCAATTTGATCATATTTAATCTTTCTTCATAAATATTGGTGGCACTGACAAAACCCATAGGTACAATACTTTGAGCTAAATGTTTTTACTAGTTATATAAGAATTACCAAACCAAAAGCAAGGAATATACCTGCAGCAGAAATTTTCTCAGCTTTAACTTCTGAAATACCTTTAATATTCAAAAGGTTTTTGGTAGGAGCATAAGCGATTGACTGTACGGTATAATAGCCAGCGGCTTTTAATTTATCGACATCTGCTTTAGCGATACCGTGGTTCTAAAGTTATTTCAAATTAGTTAGTAAGCTATTTCAAATAATGATAAATTGAGAAAACTGATAGTAAATAAAGCTTATTTGAATAAAAAGAAAAGAAGAGAAAGAAAATTACCATCAATTCTTCAATCAGATTATAAGTGACTGAAGCTGTAGCATCTTCAGACATATATTCCTGAGTATCTTGTTCTTCAACTCTTCTCTGCACTTCCATATTTAATAAAAACTTTATGAAATGAAAATATATGTGCTATTATTAATCCAAAAACCAATGTGATTTGAAACTTTAAAAATTTTTAAGGATTATATTAACAATTTTTTAAAACTGGAAACCTGAGCTTTAACACGAATTTATACCAAAATTCAGCTTTCTAAATTTGAAGAACTTTTTACTCAATTTGGTTTATAAAGATTTGCGCGTTTAATAAAGATTTTTATATAAATATTGATCGAACTGTGATTGGATAGCTAGAGTTGTACTTTAATTTGATTGATTGCTGAAACTAACCAATGATCAAAATATTATTAATCCAAATTCTTATTTTAGAAGTGTGTTAAATTTGGGAAAAATAATTTGAAATATATTTTTTAAATATAATATTATTAAAATAAAAATAAAAATCCCTGAGAATAGTCTAATAATTAACTTAAAATAAATAAATATGATAATGGTTTGAATACATTGTACGATACATTTAAAAATTTTAGTTCAACTCAACAATTATAATATACTTTTCAATTTGATTTAGATCATAAATTTAATATCTAATATCTAATATCTAATATAGTTTGAGAAATATTTGTACATTTTAAATCAGAAATACGAATCTTCAAATTATTCAAAATGAATATCTAACTTAAATTAAAAATATATTTTGATAATAATCAAATTGAGAACTTTGAAATAATAATAATAACAATGAATGAGGTCTAATGTTGTAATGGTCAATACTCTGGATTCTGTTTTCTTTGATCTGAGTTCGATTCTCAATGAAGCATAATATCATAAATACCACTATAGTCTTTATTAGCTGATCAATAAGCAAAATATCCTATTATAAGGAAATCAGCTTATAATTTAAAATTAATTTTATTTAAAATTTTATTTTTTTAAATAATAAAGCTAAATTAGAAAAATTTTTCTGAATTCAAAATTAAATATTAAAATTGATTGATTTTGATAATTTTACTAACTACAATATTGTAATTAAAAGGGGTATTTAAATTATAGATAGCATTCGATATCAATATATTTATATATTAAAAATTACCAATTCCAAAAAATAACGTCCATAGTATTAATTTCATATATTAAAATAATAAAACCAATTAAAAACATAGTGCCATATATAAATAAAATAAAAACCATTTATTAAACAAAATATAGAGCATATTAGTATTGAAAACATTTATCATTCAACTAAAAAGACTTAAATTAAGCACTGGCACCATTGAGGAAAGTGAGAGTAGTTCTTCTTTGATTGACTGACCAAATACCCAATTGTTGGTATCTTTCGATACAGGATTCCAATTCGGTCTCCGTGTAGCCACTGGCGCGAACTCTCTGTCTAACCAATTCAAGATCAAGATCCCACACAACGGTACCGACGTCTTGGTTGCGGAGGTCTCTGATAGCGCGGTAGATACCAGTGTGTGCAGTAGTGTCCGAAACAGTTTCGGTGTTGCGATTCCTGGAATTCTCCAAACTGGCTTTAGAGCTGTCGAGTAAGCGTAAGGCTTCGTTGACGTCTTGAGCTTCGACCTTTTCGGAGAAGCGGATTCTGGCACAGGCTTGAGATAGACGGATGATGGCGAGAAGACTACGGGCGGAAATGTAACCACCATCGTCCTTATTCTTGGATTCCTGGGAGTTGGCTTGTATCTTACGAAGTTCGACATAGGAGCTGACAATGTAATCTTCTACTTCAGGAGTAATAGTGGTTTGAATCTTGCGGGCTTGAGCAATATAGTGACTTAATTGAGTAGGAGTAAGGATACCTTGTTCAGTGATAGCAGGAGGAGCATTGTGCATATGGACATGAGTGACATGTTGAGCTAAAAGTCGATCTTCTTCGTCAGAGGGAAGATCAAGAATCAAGAATAAGATATCAAAACGTGATAAAAGAGCGGCAGGAAGGTTAATATTTTCAGAAGGAGATCTACCAACATGGTAACGACCATAAGCAGGATTAGCAGCAGCCAAAATGGAAGTACGAGCATTGAGTGTGGTGTTGATACCAGCTTTGCTAATACTGATAGTTTGTTGTTCCATAACTTCATGAATAGCAGTACGATCGGAATCATCCATCTTATCGAATTCATCAATACAACAAATGCCGTTATCAGAGAGAACAAGGGCACCACCTTCTAAGACGAGTTCATCAGTGACAGTATCTCTCATGACAGCAGCAGTCAAACCAACACCGCTGGAACCACGACCAGTAGTGTACACAGCACGAGGAGCAACCTTAGCAATGAATTTCAAAAGTTGAGATTTGGCCATACCAGGATCACCCATTAAACAAACATTGATATCACCACGAATCTTCATACCGTCTTCAGTAACTTTAGTACCACCACCAACGAGAAGGAGAAGAAGAGCCTTTTTAACATCTTCTAAACCATAAATTTCGGGGGCAATAGATTTGGCCAATTTGGAATAAGCATCGGGATCATTCTTTAAGGTTTCAATAATATGTTGAGTTTCTTCATCGGTTTCCATTTGTTCATAGGATTTCTTAATATGATGAATGTATTGAGCGTGGAGGTAAGTATCAGCGAGAAGACCAGCTCTGATCGCCTTGAATCCAGTGAATGGAGTAGGTAAGAAGATACCAGAAAGGTTGACAATGTCACCAGGATTGAGTTGACGAGTTAAATTTTCGTAGAGATGGACTGTTAATGTGCGAGGAGTGTGACCAACGGGGACTTGATCAGCCATTTCTTGCAATTTGAGTTCTTGATATTTGATAAATTTGGAAGCTCTAGTTTGCATATAGAGTTGGCCTTTAGTGTTATTTAATTTACAGTCTTCAGAAGGACATTGAATCATTGGAGTGAATTGTTTGCCTTTGACTTCTTCAAATACTTCACAACCACAACGATCACAAGTATAAGCGTTGACAACCATCAAAGGTTTGACATCGGAAACACGTGTTACAATACCAGTAACGGTGACCAATTTACCAACATATTTAGCTTTCAAATCTCTGACAGCGAGTAATGGCTTGTTTGAGAGTGGCTTAAATGAAAGGGGACTAAATTAAAAATGGATAAGGAATTAAGGATCAATAAAATTAAGTATTAATTACTATCTTCTAGTTAATGCGGGAGGAACACTTAAATCTTGTTGATCTTGATTTTCTGAATCATTCTGACGCAAATTTTGTTGTCTCTGCTTTAAAATCACATCAATGGGAGTATCATCTTCAAATTCCATTATAGTGGGTTGGGGTAAAATATGGTCAATAACGAAACAAAATACATCAACGTAAGTCTTAGTGTTTTGAGTGATAGCTTGAGCGAGTCCAAATTCACTGTCGTCAAACTAAATATAAAAAAGTGGGTTGATTTTGAAAGTTTTAAGGTTTACTTATACAGCAATTTACCTTAGAAATGTCGTCAAGTTCAATAACGAGATGATCTAATTCTCGATTGGCAATTTGTTGCTAAAATAAAGATTTAATATTATTTATACGATTAAACCAAATTCTTAGGTTACCAGTTTCGGTGTATACTTCTCAATACCAGTAGTTTCATCCACAAATTTTTCGAGAAAATTACAAATTTTATCTTATCATCAATACCTAATGAGTTGAATATTTTATTAAAAGATCATTATAGTAGCTTACCACACTCGGCAGAGTAATTGATCTGAAGGTCGATAGGTATAAGGTTAGCGTTAGCGTTAGCAGTGCTCATATTGAATATTCTTTTAAACTATTTTAATTATCTAATTAAATCTTTAAAATTGATAAAAATTGTATAAATTTAATATTATATCAACTTTTTTTGATTTTTTAATGAATAAGCTTGATCCTTTGTTGAGATCAAAATTTCCAATAATTAATATTTTTATGTCATCGATTTTGATTGGCTTATGTGATCGCGACATGATTGGCTATTTTCGAATGATTGGCTGAGGCGCTATAATTTAGTGTCAACTATCATCAACTTTATTATTTATGATTGGTTCAATGCTTTTCAAGAATTTTTATTATCAAATTAACCAATTATATTCTGCTCAATAAGATTGATAAAATTATTTCATATATCATCCTTTAAATTTGAATATTTTGAAAAACTATATCCAATAATACTCCAAGTATCAAAAAATAATATGAAAAAGGTAATTTAATTTACGATTATTGAATTGGTTGTAACTATGATTTAATCTTTTTATAAAATCATTATTCTACCTATAAACATAACTTAATATGTATTAAGTTTAAAAACTATAAAGCCTAACCTACTTGAATAAATATTTTTGAAATTTCAAAATTCAATGTATCAAGAATTTTAATTCAATTATAATTAAAATAGGTTAATATAATAATGTGCTATTAATTCAAAATATAATGTATAAATTTTATTAATTTCAATTACTATCTTGAATATTATGAAAATAAATATATTATTTGAGTGAAAATTTAAAATATATATTTTGCAATTATTATAAATATTATTGACAATTGATAATTATTATCATGTTGGGGCAATAGTAGCTTCACAAGTCGCTAACTGAGGTATTTCATTTATACATTTATGAGTTGGGATTTTTGAGAGTATTTTATCAGTTTTATCTTATTAAGTCATTGAAAAAATTATATATAGTTGTTTTCAAAATATAAAATATAAAATTAAAAAAAAAAGATTCTGAATCTTGATAATTGTGAACTAAACATTCTCTAATTTTGATACATTAATTAATATATTACAATAATCAAAAATTAATGCTATATGGTATAATACTGTGATCTATATAATTCATCTAGGTTGACATATCATATTATATTTCATTTTTATAAAATATCTATTAGATTGTTTTTTATAGAATAACAACATATTGTGTAATTTTAATATATAATTAGGAAGTAATATTAATAAAATCAATAGTCTAATTTATGTAATTATAAATTAAGATTAATATAATTTATATTAATTAATATGATGTCAGTAAAAAGAAAATAGTTATAGAACTATATCTACTCAATATTATTACTTTGTAATTTAAATAATAGGAATTTTTTGCAATTGAAAAAAATAAACATTTTAATATATAAAAAGTAAAAATAAATATAGATTATAAAATTAATAGTTTTTTTTTATTTTTAATAACTTTTTACTATACTTTAAACAAAAATCTAACACTTAAAAAATAATTCTTTTTATTAAAAACTAAAATTTAATGTTTTATAAACCAATTAAATTTTCCTGTAGAAATTTTCTTTCTTGTAAACTAGTTTTTTAATTACCTAAAACAATTATAATTATATAGGTTATAATCTAAAGAATATACTAGATGTGGTAGTTTTTTCTAGTTATTTTTAATTAAAAAGTTTTTTACAACTTTAAATTTATATATTTTATAATTATTATGCAAAATAATAGGTTTTTTTAAATTATATTGAGAATACTAATTAGAAATAGTTTTATTTAAAAAAGAAATATAAAATTTACTATTAATTAATTTTCTTTTAAAAACTAAATAAGAATAGCATATGTTATTATAATCTATTATAATAATTAATATTCATTTATTAATAAAGTGTTTATTTAAAGGAATTTGTAAAAAGGGTTGATTTAACTTAATTTAACACTTTGATTTATGTTTTAGTAAAAAATTATACAAAAAAATCTAAGATTTATTAACTATAATAATTTACTGTAAAAATTTTAGTTTCTAGTTATACTTTAGTAAGTTTTATTTAGTAATAGCTACTCTAATTTTTTTTAAGCTTTAGTTAAATTATAAAGTACTTATTTTATATTTTTATTAATTAATTTTAATTTAAATTTTAATATATATAAAATACTTATGTAACTAATATTAAAGTGTTTTAATAATTCTTTAACTGAAATAAAAAGGTATTTTTCAATATATTTTTTTTACTTTATTAACAATTAAAAGAATAATAGTTAAAATTAATCTTTTAAATTTTAACAGGTTTTAAGTAGTTTTTTTTAACTTTATAGTAATTTACCTAATAATAAATTATTAATTTAAATAATACTTTATTTTTAAAAGTTGCTTGTAAATTTTAAATGATTTTAAAGGGTTTATAGTTAAGTTTTATTAATACTAAAATAAAAAACTTTTAATGGTTATTATTTAGTTTAAGCATAATTAAATTAAACAACTAATTTTAAAAAATTATTTTTTTAATCAAAAAAGTTATTATATATATATATAATTTAAAACTATTTATTTTCTTATTTGTTTTGTATATATTTTTTTATTTGAGATTAATAATATGTTTGAAAAATCAAAAATTAAAAAATTTCCCATTTTTTTAATTCTATGGTAGTAACTTAGAAATATGTTCAACCTAATTAAAGTTTAAATATTAAGTCAAGCATAACTATATTTATAAATATTATTCATAAAACTATTAATGACTTTTTATAAGTTTTGGATAATATTATAGATATAATATTAATAATTGTATAACACAAATACTATATATATTAACAAAATAATTAAAATTAATAATTAATAAGAGTCTGATACAATATTATTCATTTAACAATGAAAAATAAATGTTTTTTCTTATATTATTATAGATATAAATATTATAATATTTTATGCTTGAAATTAATTTATACTAACCTATGTTATGGTTTTAAATTAATGCAATAAATAATATAAAATAAATAAGTAAAAGCTATATAATATAAGGTATTAAACAAAATATTTTGATATAAATGATATAGGTATATCAAAATATATTCTCAATTCTAAAACAGTATTTTAAATGCTTTTTTAAATTATAAACAATATTTACAACTTAAATTCAGTCATAATATAACAAAATGTGTATTTTAGTTTTGTAAAAACAGTAAAAATGAATAAAAACCCTATATATCTATTGCTAGAGACTATTAATTTAGCAATATATAAATATTTATTTATTTTTAAATATGATTGAAAATTTGTTCAAACACAACATATCATTATCCAATTTTTTGGTCTTCTTGAAAGTATAAAATAAATATGATTAATGATTAATAGTTGAATCAATAGTTAATATTCCTCAAATTCAAATAGTCTGAATTTGGGTTGTAATGGAAGAATAAAGCTATTTGTTTAATGACATTCTGCCAATTTTGATACATTTATTCAAATATTTTAATTGGGGAAAATTTTGAATCATAGTTAAAAATTGTTATTATCTATCATATAATTAAAAATTATTCTAAATCCTAGAATCATCAAATAATTTTAAATTTAAGATCATAAATATTAGATATCATCTAAACAATTAAGTTCATGAATATTATTTAAAATATCAAATTAGTAATACAAAAAGTTACAATTTTTGGAGTCTAATGATTAGCAGAGAGGATTATAAAACATATTTTTTAGAGCTATTCAAATATATTATTTAAATTTTTATTTTATATTAATATTAGTAGGTTTAAAGTTTCAATTCAGGCAAATTAGCATAGAGAGATAAACTATCTGGGTTGATAAGCGTTCCTTTTTCAACTTTATCCAAAGGATATCCATTAATAATCTTCTTAACAGCTACCTCAACCTTCTTGCCATTGACAGTATAGGGAATATCTGTTGTGGGGAGGATAATAGCAGGAACGTGGCGAGGACTTAAAACAGAACGAATATGTGCCTTAACCTTTGTAACTAATTCTTGGGTGAGTTCGATGCCTTCTTTCATTTTGATAAATAAGATGACACGTTCGTCATCTTTGATCTTTTGACCAACGACGACAGAATCTTCAATTTCGGTGAAGACATCCAAAGTGTTATAGATTTCGGCAGATCCAAATCTGACACCACTGGGGTTCAATGTACCGTCACTACGACCCAACATCAGGAGACCACCAGTGACACTACCAATTTGAACATAATCTCCTTGGCACCAAACTCCGGGAAAGGTATCAAAATAGGCGGCGCGATATTTGACATTGTCAGTATCTTTCCAGAGGTAGACGGGCATACAGGGAAAAGGAGCAGTACATACCAAATCTCCAGGGATATCGAAAACGGGAGTATTGGTGTGAGACCAACTTTCAACTTTCATGCCCAAGCCAATACATTGAATTTCACCACGATATACGGGTAAAGCGACGTTGTGAGCGCCGAATAGAGAACAGATATCAGTACCACCAGTGATACTACCTAAGCAGACGTCGGATTTGATAGATCTGTATACATATTCGTAGTCTTCGGGTTTCAAGGGGGAACCAGTGGAGTAAATAGAATGAAGAGTAGGAAGAGAGTGGGTTTCACGGGGAATGAGAGGTTGTTCATGAAGAGATTGGATATACTTGGCACTGGTACCGAAAGCAGTGACACCAACCTTCTCAATCAATCTGAAAAGAACGAAAGGATCGGGTCTGAATGGAGAGCCGTCATATGTAACGATACTGCTACCAACGAGCATAGCACCAATTAACCAATTCCACATCATCCAACCAGCAGTAGTGTACTGAAGAAGAATATCTTTAACACCCAAGTTACCGTGAATTTGGTGTTCTTTCTTGTGTTGGATAATCATACCACCAACAGAGTGGACCAAACACTTGGGAACACCAGTAGTACCACTTGAGAAGAGAATGTAGACGGGGTGATCGAAAGGTACTTGTTCATAAGTCAATTCGGGAATGGATTCACTTTGAACAGACAAAATTTCTGGATAAGAAATTACATTTTCGAATTCGAGTACTGAGAGATCCATAGAGTAAGTGGGAACGAATGGGATGACAATGACTTTCTCCAAAGTAGGTAATGACTTGATCACTTGGCTGAGCTTTTGTAAATGATCGTGAGTTTTGCCATTGTACACGATGGCATTCACTGTAAAAAGTACTTTGGGTTCAATTTGACTGAATCTGTCTAATACTGCCTATAAACCATTTTGATCAATAAATGTACATTTTTTAAATATAAATATTTTGAATATTTGATAAAGTGAATAATTATGTATGATAAAAATAATTACCTTAGGACCAAAATCAGGACTAGTACTACTCCAAATAGCACCCAAACTGGCAGTAGCTAACATGGCAACGACGGCTTCAGGACAGTTACTAATATATCCTACGACACGATCGCCTCTCTGGACACCTTGTTGTCTTAAGTGGTGAGCAACAATCTTAACTTGTTCCTTAAGTTGGTTCCAAGTAAGTTCACTGACTTGTTCTTGACCTTCTCCGCTTCCATAAATAGCGACCTCGTCACCTCTGACATCGGCCCAATGTAAAATATTTTCGGCAAAGTTCAATAAGGCACCTTGAAACCATTTAGGAATAGATACCATAGGGACGGTCTCATCCAACACCTGGTCGTAATCTGATGAGGCGACTACTTGAGTGTATTCCCAAACAGAACTCCAAAACTCTGGGATATTGGTGACTGACCAGAGATATAACTGGTTATAATCAGAAATTTTTAATTCATGTTTGTCATTTACAAAGTTGATAAATTTATAAAGTTGAGTGTCTTGAATTGTGTTGCTAGAGGGTGCCCATAAAAGAGGAGGGATTTCAGTTTGGTTAGGTGCAGTCATTAGTATTTAATATGAAATGATTATTATCAATAAGCGGTTAGTATGATCTAAATAAGCCAATATAGTTCAATAATTTTGAATAATTGCATATTATTTAAAAAATGTATTGAATTTACCTTAATAAAAAATGATTAAATTGACAAAATAATATTTTAAAACGATTTAAAACGAAATAATGATATACGATTGGCTTGTTATTTACACTCTTTATGTTATTGAAAAGATCAAGTTTTTTTTACCTCACTCCTTCTATTTATATCGATTCGAAATTACCCATATAATTTTAGGAAATAAATCCAGTTACTAGAACCATTAGATTCTTGAATATTAAATATTTCCGAGTTTTTAATTGGTAAAAACTTTTTTGATTAATAGTTTGTTTGTGTATGACTATTTTTCATCATATTTAATCCTTAAAATCAGTTGATATTTTTACCTGGATCTATTCTAAAAATCGTTATAACTTTCAAAAATGAGCGTACTTTCAATAATTTATATAGATTTTGTTATTAAGAGAATACAGTTATATTGCTTTAACAAAATAATATTCTCATTGTATAGTTGATATATTCTTAATACAATTTCATTCTCAATTGAATATTTCAGCATTTTCTCATTAATAGAATCAAATAGAATTAAAATTAAATCAATTTAGTTAAAGTATGTTTATTGTTTAGATAGCAAATATATGTAATCTATTTCATCATAAAAACTAAATATATTTGATGATATTTGTATTATTCTCATCTAATATCAGCATATAAATAATTATGCATATTTTAAAAAATTTGATTAATAATATTTAATTATTTGTTAATATACAATAATATTAAAATTGTTATAATATAATATATATAATATTTATTTAAAATATTGTTTAAAATAATATGAAATTTAAGAAATATTTTTTATGTTCTAGTGGCTTTACTAAATTAATAAATTTTTGAAAAATGAACTTATTTTTGATTATTAATTTTGAAGGTTAAAAAAATAACTTACATTTGCTGAAATTAGATATAAAAGTCGTCCCGAACTAGTCATTCATATAGAAGAAGGTTAATTTGATAATTCAAAAGATGGTTTTAGCCTAATTTAGATATATTCGTGTAATATGAATCTAATCAGGTGTTAATGTGTATTTTGATATAATTTATGATAATGAGTAAAGCATTTTGTAAGAATTTTCCGAAGGCTTTGTTTTTCAAGTTATTTAAGATGTAATATCATAATTAAATTCGAAGAAACAAATTTATATTGTATTTACCAGTACACTATCTCTTCCTACGACAAAAGTGTCTAATACATAAAATCAAAATTCTAATTTATAATTTTATTTAAAAAGAATTGACATTTTCAAAATAAAATACACTTGATAAGTATCTACTATTATATTTCTCTAAAAGAATTTCATGAAATAACAACCATATTTTTCATCGTTTTGTAGTATAATATACATATACTTAATAGAAGGTATTAAACTATGTTTTAGGAGCCAATTTTTCAGAATGTCCAAGTTATAACATTGTTTAGCTAATTATATTTCATTCTGAATATCATCCAGAATAAATAGTAAAAATGCAATTTGTAGAATTATTTTCTATTAACGCAAATATATGCAATAAATTGATTATCTTTTCAATATGATCTAATCTATAATTATTTATTACTCGATTGAAATATCAAAAAAAATTAAAAATCGCCACAATTTATAGTAATCAAAATAATTTATACTACAATTATTTATTTAATATATAATTTAGATTTGATGAATTATTGTATATATCAGAATATTGAATTAGATTCAAAATTAAATTTATATCCCATAATTATCTCTTTTAAATATTCTAGTAATAAATTGATATTTTATGTGCAGATCGTGATTAAATAAATTTCAATTATTATTTTTAAATAAAATTAGTCAAAAAACTATTAAACTACTAAACTACTATTTTTGAATAATAATGGCAGGACCTAAATTAGAAATTTTTAAAGTAAAATATATAGTTCTCTAAAGCATATTTCAGTAAATATAATGTTATTGTTTTAGTATGGATTTTATGTATTTTTTCCAATTGGTATGATGATTTGGGTTGGTGACTATACTTTTTACGAAAAGTATGTCAGAGGCGTAAGTGATATTAATTATTTATGCTATTATTATATTTTATTTTTTTATTAAATAACGTTTTTAGGTCCCTTTTTATCCTGATTTAAGAAATACTCAAGTAATATGAAATTTTTAATTTTATTTTATTGATATTAATATATAAAATTTAGAAACCTGGTCAAACTAAAGAGGAAATTGTCAAACAATTGGAAGAATTTAGAAATCAAAGGAGGTTATTAAGAGAAGAAAAAGAAAAATTAAGACATCAAGAATTTGAATTAAACGATAGAGAAAATTAAATTTCATCGATTATATTAAACTATTTAAAATATAAAACAGTAACAAAATTATAAGTTTATCTTTAATTTACATTTACACATTAGGGTCTTCACCCTCTTCCAATTCCTTTCTATCAAACAATTGCTTAGCTCTTCGAATATCTTCAGACATATGCAATAATTCTTCAATACGTCGCGTCTTTTTCAAATCTTTTCTCAATAAAAATTTAAAATCGTCTACTTTCACTTTTCCTCTTGATTCGGATAACTGATGCGCTTGATGACATGTACTAACAATATAATCTATTAATAAATCTTCCATAACGTTAACTGTATCATGACGAGGGTTTATGCTATCTCCAAATCCGTACATTAATAATCGCACTATAATAGTACTAACAATTAAACGAAAATACTTAGTATTTTGAGTAATTAAACTTACATTCTTTTTGAAATAAAGATTTCCCTTTTAAATTAGATTTTAATTGTTTTAAATTATTAGATTCCACTAAAAATAAAAAATATAATAAAATTAAAATTTATTCATCGAATAGATGTAAAAAAAATAAGAGTGTTTATTACTTTAAAAAAATCATAAAAGGATTATTATAGTTTATTGAAAAATAAAAAAGTAACAATTGATGAATTTTATAGATTAATTTTTGTAGCAATGTCCTTATGGGATTATATTATATATTTCAATTAATGTTGATTTTAGCAAATAAAGATTCAAATAATAAAATTGATTTAGACATTCAATGGCTTATTTTCATTATAAATAAATGTATAAAATAGTATAAGCATATGTATATTTTTTATTGTCTATAATATATTATTAACGAAAAAAATTAATTACATCACCAATTTGGTAAAAATTAAAGGAATGCTTCAATTAAAATATATATTTGCAATGTTTATCTTAATATTTATTGATATATAATAATATCTTATATTAAATTAATATAAGAAATTAAAAATACAAAATATTGATATTTACTAATTTATTTAAATATCTAAGTATAAATGAATTATTTTTCAATAAATATATTGATACCATTTAAAAATATTAATAAAATTATAATTTTAATATTTAATTCTAAAATAAATAACAATAGTAAATAATTAAAATTATATATTGAAACATTTTTAATTTTAGTCATTAAATAATAAAATTTTTTATTAAGTTAATTTACTAATAAAATTCTTATATATTTGATTTGATATTATTCAACATTAATTAAGAAACAAATTATAATAGGTTTTAGAATGTTCAAATTACTAAAAAATTTTAATTATAAATTATTATTCTATTTATTAGTGGTTTGTTATATATATATTTAATTGTAATCAAATTATTAAAAGATATTCATCAAAAAGTAACTTAAACATCACCGACCCATTTTCTGGCATTAATGAACATTCTCATCCAGGGAGAGTCGATGGCGCCATAGACAGGATTCTGCTTGTAGTCGGGATACCATGAGTTACCTTGGGCACGAGTAACACGTTCAGGATGGGGCATCATGATCATAACACGGCCGTTAGGACTTTGGATACCGGCAATAGCGTGGGCAGAACCGTTGGGATTGAAAGGATATTGCTGTGTGGGATTACCATAGTTGTCAATATATTGGACAGCAATCAAGCCTTGGGCCTTGAAAGCTTCAGATTCAGCATCATTGGAGAATGTGGCTTTACCTTCACCATGAGCAACGACGATGGGGAGTTTGGAACCTTCCATGCCCTTGAAGAAGATGTTGGTTTCTTTTCCTTCTTGGGCGGCAGGGATCTCAACCATGACAGTTCTGGCTTCATAACGTTCACTTTCGTTCGTACGGAATAAGGGCCAGTTCTCACATCCAGGAACGAGCTCTTTAAGGGTGCTCAAGAATTGACAACCGTTACAGGCACCAAAAGCGAAGGTATCGTCACGTTCGTTGAAGAAGTGGTGCAATTGGGCACGGATGGTGGGGCTTATTAAACTGGAATGAGCCCAACCAGCAGCGGAACCTAAGACATCACCATAGGAGAAACCACCACAAGCGGCGATGCCTTTGAATTCTTTGAGATCAACCTTTCCAGAAGCAAGATCGGACATGTGGACATCAACAGGTTGGAAGCCAGCTCTATAGAAGGAGTAGGCCATTTCCATGTGGCCATTGACACCTTGTTCTCTGAGGATAGCGACCTTGGGACGACCAGTAGGGAGAGCAATCTCTTCAGAGGGATTGAAAGGAAGGTTATAGATCATACCGGGGTTGGTAATATCTTGAATAGCTTCAAATTCTTGTTTAGCGCATTCTGGGTTATCTCTCAATTTTTGGATTTGGTAAGAGGTTTCAGCCCACCATGATTGAAGTTGAGCTCTTGAAGCACTTAAAACTGGGGTTCTATTATAGTTGAAAGTGATCTGTTCCCTTTCAGTTCCGAAATCTTGGACATTGACCTTACCAATGTTATAAATATAGTCCTTGGAAAAACCGTTGGCTTGGAAGATTTGTATGACGCGATCAACATCATCGTGTTCAACTTGGATGACAGCACCTAATTCTTCATTGAAGAGAGCAGAGATAACACCGCTTTCAGCATCAGAAGCGATTTCGTCCAAGTCAATATTCAAACCAACGCGACCAGCGAATGCCATTTCGACAAGAGCAGTAAAAAGACCACCATCAGAGCGGTCGTGGTAAGCAAGGATTGTGGAAGGATAATCTCCGCTGGAGGAAGGAACCTTACGAGCAGCTTGAATACCCTTGAAGAATGCAGCCAAAATAGCAGGATCTTCAACATCAGGGGCTTCATTACCCAATTCTTGGTAAACTTGGGCTAAAGCAGATCCACCAAGACGTTGGTTACCTTGAGCTAAGTCGAGGAATAAAAGGGTGGAAGCAGTACCGCGAGCAGAGTGATGATCAGTGCGCAATTGAGGAGTGAATGTAGCAGAGATATCATCAACAGGAGCATAACCGGTAATGATCAAAGAAACGGGAGAGGTAACGCTCTTTTGATCTCCGTTTTCGGACCAAGTGGTCTTCATGGACATGGAATCCTTACCTACAGGGATAGTGATACCAAGAGCAGGACAGAGTTCCATACCGATAGCTTGGACAGCTTCATAGAGAGCAGCCCCTTCACCAGGGTGGTTGGCTGCACACATCCAGTTAGCAGATAATCTGATTTGATCAATGCGCTCAATAGAGGCGGCGGCCAAATTAGTGACGGATTCAGCAACAGCCATACGAGCGGAGGCGGCAGGAGAGATCAAGGCGAGAGGGGTACGTTCGCCCATAGCCATAGCTTCACCAGTCTTAGTGAAGAAACCCGTGGAGGTAACTGAGACGTCAGCAACAGGAACTTGCCAGGGACCAACCATTTGATCACGGGTAATCAAACCAGTAACTGAACGGTCACCAATAGTAATAAGGAAAGATTTAGAACCAACAGAGGGTAAGTGTAAAACACGGTTGGTAAGATCTAAAAGTTTTTCTTGGAAACTCAAGGGTGAACTAGGATAGTAGGTGGAGAGAGAAGCATCAATCTTATTAAGAGGAAGAGAGCGAGTTTCGTCAGTTCTGCTCATTTTAGGGGGCTTACCAAAGAGGATATCCATGGGAAGATCAATGCAGACGCTATCATTTTGAGTATCAACAACTTTCAATGTTTGCTCTTCAATAGCTTGACCAACAACAGCGTATGGGCATCTTTCTCTCTTACAGAAGGATTCAAATAGTTCTAAGCCTTCAGGACGGATGGCCAATACATATCTTTCTTGACTTTCGTTACACCAGATTTCCATAGGAGAAAGGGTGGGGTCATCACAAGGAATGCTTCTCAAGTCAATCAAAGCACCACGGTTGCTATCATGAACAATTTCAGGTAAAGCGTTGGAAAGACCACCAGCACCAACATCATGAATAGATTGAATAGGATTACCTTGTCCAAGGGCGGTACAAGAGTTGATAACTTCTTGGCATCTGCGTTGCATTTCAGGATTTTCACGTTGGACAGAAGCGAAGTCCAATTCAGCACTACCAGCTCCTGAATTCATAGAAGAGGCAGCACCACCGCCTAAACCAATGAGCATACAAGGACCTCCCAAAACAATAAGCTTAGCACCAGGGGTGATATGATTTTTCAAGACGTGACTGGGTTGAACACTACCTAAACCACCAGCAATCATGATAGGCTTGTGGTAGCCACGAACTTCATCAGTTCCAGGGATAGGCTGGCAATAAGTACGGAAATAACCAGTAGTGTTGGGTCTACCGAATTCGTTATTGAAGGCAGCACCACCAAGGGGAGCTTCAATCATGATTTGGAGAGGAGAGGCGATGTTAGCGGGCTTGCCATAGTCAGTAGCTTCCCAAGGTTGCTCGAAGCCGGGAATACGCAAATTAGAGACAGTATAACCAGTCAAGCCAGTCTTGGGTCTGGAACCGGTACCGACAGCACCTTCATCACGAATTTCACCTCCAGAACCAGTAGCAGCACCAGGGAAAGGAGAAACAGCAGTAGGGTGATTGTGAGTTTCGACCTTGATTAAAAAGTGAAGATCTTTAGCTTCTTCAGCTTCAGTATAGAAGTGTGGAGCGATGGGACTAGGTAAGAAGGATTTAACAGGGTGGCCTCCCAAAACAGCAGCGTTATCGGAATATGCAGATAAGATATTGTCAGAGTTAAGCTTATAGGTATTTCTGATCATATTGAAGAGAGAATGAGGTTTAGCTTCACCATCGATGGTCCAATCAGCTCTGAAAATCTTGTGTCTGCAATGTTCAGAATTGACTTGAGCAAACATCATCAACTCGACGTCAGTGGGATTACGCCTAAGCGGATTAAGCTTTTGATCAGGATTAGAGGAACCGACGAAAGCATCGATTAAGTAGTCAATTTCGTCGTTAGCTAAAGCAAGACCAAACTCCTTGTTAGCTTGAGATAAGGCTTGCTTGGGGTCAACGTTGGGGTTCAAGATATCTACATAAATCAAAGGACGAGCATCACCTGATTTGAAGACAAAATCTTCATTAGGAATATCGTGTTGGATGACTTGGGTCATTCTGTCATAGATCAAATCACCATATTGGGCTTCGAATTCGTCGGCGGTCAAAGAGGGAGAGCCAGCGGGAGTGGAAATGAAGTAAACAATACCACGTTCAACGCGTTGGATAGCAGAGTCTAACCCACATACGTTAAGGATATTCGTAGCCTTTGATGACCAAGGGGAAATGGATCCAGGACGGGGAACAACCCAAAGGAGCTGGACTAGCTGACCATTTGAGTCTTCAAAGTAGGAGCCAGCAACAGCTTGGTCGAGTTTGTTGGCGAGGATCTGGTTGTACTCGGCATTCTCCAAACCATCACCATAATTGAGAAGAGTTTTCAAAATCTTTAAATTTCCAGCATCCAAATTTGAATTTTCCTTCAAATGGACGAAGTGGACAAAATAAGCACCAACACCAGTGATAGTCTGGTTACGGGACTGCAATTGCTTCAACAAAGCTTGGATACGAAATTGGGAAAGAGCACTGTTTCCTTTTAAAGTCAACATTTTAGGATAATCTAAATATGCAAATATTCAAAGTAATAAAGTAAATTGTAAGTAATGGTTTCTTTTAAATCAATAGATATGATGATCTATAAGCTTATTTAAAAGACCCTTTGTTACTGTATTAATGGTTTAAATTGAGTGACGATTAGATACTGTACTGACAGTGGATCAGAATTTGACCTCTCTTTTATACTTGAGAAAATCTTTTGATTTTGGATTGTGGGTTAGTTTTTTGGGTGAGGTCAATGTTTAACCATGTGAATTTTCAAATGGGAGCGGGACAATTTAAACTAACATAGCATTTTTGGTATGAGTGGATGAATCAATCACTTATATGCAGCACAATGGTAAAATTAGCACTTGTTATTGATTTTTATTTTCTTTTAAATTAATATCTATGTTACCGGTTTATTTATGTTTAAACTAACTTAATTATTGTTATTTAATAATTGATTTATTTGATAATTTTCATGACAAGCGCTTATTTCTCTACCTAATTTTAAAATTATTTTTTGAGCCAATCAGTATGCAATTTACTTTTAGTATTATAGTATAAATATCTTTACAATGATGCCATTCATTATATTCTTTCTATATTCTCCGGCCATTATTTATTCATGTAATGAATATACTAATCTTGAATCTAAAATTTTTAGTTATTAAAAGAATCTAGTGATATCTCATAATATTTTCAATTTCTCTGAATGAATTTTTTGTAAATTTAATATTATTAAAGAAAAACGGAAATAAATTAAATGATATCATATTTTTTAATAGTATCTTATTTTCATATTAATATAATAATATAATAATATAAATAAATATACTATGAATTTACTTCAAGTTTCTAGTTACTTGGATAAATGAATGATTTAATCCCCAACTCTGATCATTATTAACTTGTAATTGATTAAAAATGTCAAGGGAAATTGGTTAAAGGTTTAATAACATATTGCTTAGGACTTTTAACAATAAATATATTTAGGAAATAATTCTTATTTTATCAAGTTTATAACCCAAAACATCTATCATAACAAGTCACTTTAGTTATAATTTTATCAGAGGTTTGATGGATAAATTATTATTAATATATAATGTAATGTTAATGAAATAATTATCACCAGTACACGATTCTTTTATTTCCTTTTAGTAAGTTTCTGTATTATGATGACTGATAATTCTCACTTGAATAATTATATTTAATAATTTAATCAATTATATCAAGTAATTTCAATATTACCAAAATCCAAGAATGTGGTTGAAATTAAATATAGTTCCTTTATTAGTATTTTATTGTAATGAAGACAAGATACAGTATATGATAATTATTATTTGTATTTCAAGTGTTTCAGATATTAATAATATAATTAATTTTAGTAGCTTATTTTTCAATGTATGAGAAATAGGTAAAATTAAAAATTTAATTTTTATCAATATAGAGTAAAATGTCATTTTACGAACGGAGTATTTATAAATTTTTATCTTCGCATTTTCTTTTTCTATCACTTATAAAAATATTTTGGGTTAAAATAGTTTAATATTCACTTTGATGATATAATATTAATTTTTTAATCACAAAATCTATAAATTGTTTTTATCAATTATTTTTTTTTCAACTAATATATATCAAACAAAAATTTTATTCTATATGTGAGATTCTTCTTAAGGTATTACTATTAATTATATATTTTTAAACTCGATTTCATAAATATACTAAAATCAAGAGTTATAAATTCAATCTGAACTATCATTAATGAAATATATATTACATATAAAAATAAATCATTTTACTATAGATATCAATATCATATTTTATGTGATTGTGAATTATATTTTATTATTAAAAGATAAAAAAAAACAGCTGAACATAATAATTTGGTCCAATTTGAAACAAAGTAATACCCTACTTAGGAACCACTCATTGGAGAATTCAATTTAAAATAATTCAAATATATAAATTAATGTGTGAAGAAAATTATTTGTAACCAAACTATTAGTAATTTTGGTTTTGTGGTAATCAATTATCAACATAATATCTTTGAAATACTAATATAATAATGGTAATGACTCTGTTGGAATTATCAAGTTTAATTTAAAAATTGTCTAGTTATCTATTGAATAATATGTATATTCAAATATCTATAATACTAACTTTAAACATGTATTTAATAAATAGAATTCGATATTATGAGCTTTATACTTAAAATGGATATTAAATTGTTATAATTTTTAACTAATATATTTTCTTTGAATATTTGATACTCGAAAAAACTAAAGCATATTTCAATATTGTTTGATATTGACCTATATACTTCATTAAAAAAAATAAAATATTATACAATACAGATAACACTCTCTATTTTCAACTATTCTGAAATTTAATGAAAATTTGTTAATTTATTTACAAACTCTGTGATTAAAAATCCAACATAATAATATAATGTAAAATTGGAATTCAATTATAATATTAATATTTAATTTAAATTATATTAAGGTTAATATTTTCATCATAATTAGCTGTAATTATAAGATTTATTCATAATATAAAGATTTTAAGGATTGTATTAATAAAAATTTTTATATTATATTTTTATATTGTGTTTATTGATATTGATCAAAGATTTGTTTATAATATGTTCCAAAATAATATATTGAAATTTTAATCAATAATTATTCAAATCATTTATGGAATTAAAAATATATTAGATTAATTTTTTATAATAGCATATTTCACCAATTTCTATTATTTTTAATATACTTGTGAAATAAATTTCAAAATTAATTGAATATTTAATATTATTTAAAAATATTATAAATTACCAACGACTATTAATTATAAATTTATTTATTAAAATCACTATAATATAATGATATTTTTTTATAATTTGGAATAATCTTAATATCTTTAATTATAAATTTATAAGAACTATTATATATAACATTTAAATAACCAATATAACTTAATATTATAGGTTTTTTAAATTGATATAATTTTAAAAAATTATTATAATATATTTAAAAAATATTTAATATATCAATTAATAAATAGCTTCTAAATAATAATATTAAGAAAAAATCAAATTAAATTAAATTCAAAAAACAAAATAAAATATATTCAACTTACTTATATTATTTTAGAATAATAATAATTTAAATAAATATAAATCAAATTAAAAAAATTAAAAATATATAGTTAATATTTAAAAGTAAAACCTAGAAAGGTTTTGGTAATTCATAAATGCTTTATTATTTAATTTTATTGATAATAATATATAATTAGATTATAATTCATAGTATATAATATATTTTAAATAAAGATTAAATATATCAGGTTATTATAAATAATAAATATATATAACTTCAGTCTTTATGGAATTATAACTAAAATATTATTAAATTAGAATTATTTAATTTATAATTATTCAAATATATATTTTGCTCTAAATAATATATATATATATATATATGATAAAGGTATAAATAATTACAAACTTTATATAATTATCTATAATATTTCTATTGGAGAATTTTTTATCAATTTAATATATAGATAAATTTGAAAATAATTATCCAAAGTCTTATTTAATTAATTCAATATTCAGAATAGTTATTTAAAGTCATATATAACTTAAAAATAGCTGATACAAATAATATTTAATTTAGTATAATTTCTTAATATTAGATATATAATTTCAAATTTAAAAAAAATATTATTCAAAAAGTATTTAAATTTAATATTTAATTTTTAA
This sequence comes from Conidiobolus incongruus B7586, assembly GCA_000697335.1. Classification (NCBI taxonomy): domain Eukaryota; kingdom Fungi; phylum Entomophthoromycota; class Entomophthoromycetes; order Entomophthorales; family Conidiobolaceae; genus Conidiobolus; species Conidiobolus incongruus. Next base: position 20,241 of record JNEM01014870.1, on the reverse strand, counting down.
AATTATTAATTTTTTAAATTCTAAAATAAAAAATTTAATTTTATATTAAAATCAAAAATGGAAAATTATTAATTTTCAATTTCTTCAATATATTATTTTATTCAAAATAAATAGTATATAAATATAATAAATAGGAAAATATTTGGCCTTAAATTAAATATATGAATTTATAAATTTTTTATTAAAAAATTAACTTTTGAAAATTTATTATTTAATTCATTTTTACTTAAATATTGATTATTAAATGTTTTTTATTAGTATATTAGTAAAGTTTGACCATAAACCTATTAAATTTATTAAATATCTATATTATTTATAAATATATAGTTTTTAATTTAAATTAGTTATTTATTATTATGATAATTATTCTCAAAACTAAGAAACCTATTTAAATCTTATTAAAAACTAAAAAACTAATTTTAACTATGACTTTCTGATTTAATAATAAAATGAGAAAATATTTTAAAAAATATCTTTTTAATTCATTTAAATAGTTTTAAGTTTTTTAATATTAATTATATAAATATATTATATATATATATTAAAGTCTAAACCTAGTTTTTTTTGATCAAAATATAAAAAAATATTATATCATTTGATTTATATTTAAAAAAACTAATATAGCTATAACTAAATAAAACCTACTAAGGTATAATCAAAAAACAAGGCTTTATTTATTAATTATTAAAATTAATAAATCATAAATCTTGTTATATAGGTTTTTATTAAAATAAAAATCAAAATATTAAGTTAAAATTATATCCTTTATAATTTCTAAGATATTAATTATTTTTTTATAAGTAATTGTTAATTATGATAATAGAATATAATAGCATATGTTATTATTATTAATCTTTTTAAAAATTATATAATATTAATTTTTTGAAAAAAAATATTTATAATTGATATTTTTATATAATTTAGATATTAATTATTTTATAAGATAATTATAAAATATATTAAACAAAATATATAAAAAATTTCTAATGAAAGATATTTAGAAAAAACGATCATATCTATTATATTAACCAGATTATAACATATATAACTATAACTGGTTTAAGCAATTAAATAATCAGTTTATTGGAAAAAAATTTTGCCAATAAATTTAATTAATTTCTGAAATATTAAACTACAAACTTTATTAAAAGAGTTATTTTTTAGGTGTTAGAAGTTTATTAAAGATATAGTATAAAGTTATTAATAATTAATGAAAGTATCAACTTTATATTTTATTTTTATTTTTGTAAATTATATATTAAAATGCTTATTTTTTTTCTATCTCAAAAAAGGCTTATTATTTAAAATCTAAAGTAATATCATATAAGCAAAGTATATGGTGATTGAAAATCTTACCAAATATTTGTTCAATGAAATATGATTTTTAAATATTTATATCGTTATTTAAAAATGCATAAAGATATTAATATCACTTGGGACATACTTTTTCACTAGGTAACAGTCAAACTAGCCAGTCTTCCAGGATTAGTGTTGTAGTTTACTTACTTGGGGTTTCTAGGCTCCATGCAAGAGTTAGGCGAGGGTGATAAAATTTGATCAAATTTAGACAAATTTGGTTGTATACATTGTGTTAATTGTCAACATAGAATTTTAAAGCCAAATTCAGAAAGTCATGAGATTTTATATAAACTCAAAACATAATTAGATAATCAATCTGTCAAATTTATGATTAAAAAATTTAAATCAAAATCGATTATAGAGTATAGAAAGTATTCAGATAGAAAATTGTCAGATCAATGTTGTTCAAACCCTAGAATTAGTGAAGTAGGAAATTTTTAAATTTTTCACTTTCTATAAGGTTGGAAAGACAAAAACTAATCTCAGAACTAGGTTGATATATATATACGATAAGGAATAGTATTTTACGTGATACTCCTCAAGGTAATATTGAAAGTCTAGATTCATCAAAAACTATCTGAATATATGATCCTAACCGCATTGAACGACTCTTAACTGACTTAGTTTGATTTATAATGAATATTACAACAGTAAAGCTGTTCCATACCATTGGAGAAAATGTTTAGAATATGTATTGAATCATTCTAAGTCCAAAATTGTAGTTTCACATGGTGATATGATATATTGATCGTTCGGGAAAAAGAATGGTGTTTCAAAGCTCAAAGTAATTATCATTATGGATCTGCTTCCTAAAGATGCGCCTTCAGCGACTGCTTCTCATGTCTTACGTTATTACGCGGCGAGTAAAGGGATTCATATTTATTATTTGAATGAGGCCAATTATTGGGATATTTAAATTCAAAAATATATATTCAGTAACTATGTCAAACTGTAGTTTTTTGCTATATTTCTGGGACTGCTGGCAAAGCTAAAGGAGCGATGATAACAAACACCAATATCATAGCAAATCCTGAATTTATTCTAAATATCAATGTATAATTTCAAAGATGAAAAGTCACATTTGTATTATCTACCTCTGTCCTACATTATGGAGAAATTAGCAACTTATATAAATTTCGTTAATGGCAAAGTTATTGGAATATGGTCCAATGAAACAAACTTTTTGAGAATCTCAAGCTATTGAGGCCAAGGGCATTTGTTAGTCTTCCTAGATTATATAATAAAATATATTGAGGAATTTTTGCTAAAATTAATAATGGCACTTTAACTCAAAAACATATTTTCAATATCACATTTGATTCTAGAGAATTACAAGCAGGGAAAGAGCACAGCAGACCTGTTCTAGGACTAATTGATATATTATAAATAAAGAAGCAGCTAAGTGCAGTATCATATATATGCTTACTAAATCAGCTCCAATCAAAAGGCTATGCAAATTCTGATCAGAGGAAGTAATATTACAAAAGACTATTAGAAATATGAGCAAGAATGAAAGGAAGGATTAGATCGCGGTGGAATTTATGCTGCCGGAGATATAGAAACTATCACAGAGTCGAGTATATTAATGTTCATTGATCCTAAAATGCATATTTTGAGGTTGAGCCAAAGAGAATATATTTCACCTGAGCAAATTGAAGGAGATTATTTAACTAATTCAATCCTTTAAATGAATTGAGTATATGGTAACCCGAGTCGAAATTGTCTTGTTGCTGTTGTCTTTGCAGATCCAGGTGTTTTGGTCTCATGAGCGCTATCTATAGCTGGAGACAGGGAAACAACATTAGAGGAATTATGCTCGGATTCCCAAACACAAGATGTTCTGATTCTAAATTTGATTAAATATGTAGTAAACAGAAAGAATTCCTGGAATTTAGATAAGTCAAAGGTTTCATTATTGAGCCTATTCAGCCTAATTTAGAGAATGGACTTGCTAAAACTACCATGAAGGTGAAGAGACTTGCTCTTAAAGTTCACTATAAGGATGGACTTTATCAACTCTATGATAAAATTGTTATTTATTAAATATTTAAATGTATCTTTGGTCTAATTGAATGTTGAAAATGAATGATTTTTAGTATTTACAGAAGAGTTTTAATTATATAATATATTTATCTTGACTAACTCAGGTTTATTCTAAATATTCCAACTATTAAATATAAATATATATACCGACTAAAATATTGAAATAAATTTAAAATGACCAAAGTACTTGGATATGCAATGAAGTCAAATTTAAACATCAAAAATTTGAAAATTATTTCAAATACTAATATTAGAAGAAATCTATTGGAAAATTATTGATAATATTCAGGAATGGTAACTCAATCAAACTAAATATCAAATTTTGTCAAAGATTATTTGAGATCTGATGACCTAATATTTGATTAAACTATTGATTTGTTGTAAGAAATTGTGAATTAACTCAAATGAATGTGAGATATTGTAAAATATAAATTTGTGAATTTGAAAATAATAAAATCATTTTATAATAAACTCAGATCTAATGATTTGATACCAAGATATACTGATCTGCAATTTATCAGCTCTAATTAAGTATTTATATCTAGTGAGTATATGTGGAGCATTCAGTAAATTTTATTATGATATCTCTAAAAATATAAACAATTTTTCAGAATTGATAGATATAAATGAATTTAATTTAAATATCAATGGCATTGAAATTATAAGATTTAATTGAAAAATTAAATAAAATATTCAACTAAAAATTTTTTTCAAGTAATATAAGTCTCTAATCAGGAAAAAGCACGATGATAATGAACGATTTAACAATTTCAATGAAACTTTTATTCAAATTATATGATTATAGTATATTGATTTTAAAATGGTTTTGATTTAAATATAATTTCCAAAAAAGTCTAATTTTGACAATTGCAACTGAGCGATAAAATTGAGAATAAATATTCAATCAAAGAATAAATCCTTTGAACTCCTATATATTTTGTTTATAAATATATTGTATATATATTAATTTAATATATCTACTAGCCAATATTGTTTATCTCTTTCTTTTCCAAAATATTATTAGTTTCATTAGTAATTTATATAATAAATATGATAAATGAGCTTTTTAATTACTGATTAGATAATATAATTCATAAATTATATATTTGATATATTTGTATATTTGGTTGTTATAAACCGTAGTGACAATAAATAGCGAACATCATTAAATGATTAAACAACATGCCTTCGTCAAATAAACAATCCAATAATAAATTTCTAAAAATATTGATAGTATACCTATCATATTCAAAATCCCTAATCAGTTATCCAATGTATTATTCTGATATTAAATATGTGGTTGAAATTTATTATATTATTTATAACAGAGTAATTAATATAAAATATAGTAGTAACGATTTATGGCATATTAATAATTCATATTTGTAAGATTCAGCTTAATTGTTAAAGCATTGTTAATGAAATAAATTATTGGTATTTAAAGTTCATAATATAGTTAGTGACTTAATAATTTTACTAGAGAGCCAATGCTTAAAAAATCGATTTAATTGTTAAATATATTTCTATGATGCCATATATGGTAAAATACCATCACTATATTGTTCAAAGTAAATGGTATAAGTATAATTATTTCAAACGCTATTTAAAATATATCAATTTGTTTGATATCTATGATAATCTATTTATATCATAATAACATATTAGATAGTTAAAAATTTATTTGTTGAATGCGAATTAAAGCATCATTTTGACATACATAAGTTATTATAAGAGCTCGAATTATATTATAGCTTTAAAGTTTTTGAGTTTTGAGTAATCATTGGTTCTGACTTCAATTCATTTAAAAATAATTTTTTGAAAATATTTCGCATAAAAATAATTATTCTGGGTTTAAGCTAATCCATAAACAAATTTCAAATTTGAGGAAAAACTACAACTACTCGAAAAATCAATCAATGAATATTAGAAATTTAAGATTCAACATTAGTTCGTCTAAAGTATTGTTTACTTGAAATTGGATAAAATAAAACCATTGTTTTGAAAAAAAAATTTCTGCAAGATTATCTCCAAGATCAATTAGAGCTTGGTAAATTGATATCCGATAAAAGTGTATATTTGAATACTAATATTTTTATAGTATATCTGACTGCATTTTTTAAGTTACTCGAAGATCATAGCTATTCTATATTTTTCAAAAATATATTGAGAAAAATTGTTTGAAAAATAAAGATCATAGTAAATTAATATATATCCGGTTGAATTTAATATTAGTTGTTAATAAATTTGGGCCATTAACCAAACGAGTTAATATTCAAGGAGATCTGATTTAATATGTTTTATGATGATAATTTATATTTCAGATGTTTTCAATGAGAAGTTATGGGTTTGATCAATTTTTAATATGGAATCACAATTGGTGTTTTTGTTTGGTATTTTTAGGATGCATTTATAGAAATTTTAGGATTCTCAAAAGGAAAAATCAATATATATTCAATATACATTGACTGTAAATAAACAATATAACAATTATAGGAGGAATTGTAAGTATATTGATCACCACACTGTCGGAACAAGAAAATCCAAACTTTCAATTTAATCAACCAATATTTAAAATTAATATGGTGATATCAAGTGTATTTCTAGAGACCTCACAGTTTGAGCCAATCTACCAACTTCAAATTAGGATCCATTCTTTTATATGTATAGTGAATATGATGAGATAGTTAATCCAAGTAGATGGATTAGTGATTTTTGTGTGAATTGAATAACTAAATTTTAGAAAATTGTTTGAATATTCTAAAAAATAAAATGATCTAGTTTTGGTTCTTCATAAGAGGGAGTAATTTATTAAAATTTGTTTTGAATACTTGCTATTAATAATATTTTATTAATTATACATGATATCCTAATTGAAATTGAATATCAATTACCAATTATCCAATTTATTGTGAATCTGATCCGAATATTGAATAATCAGTGTAAATTATAAATATATCGATCATATTTCAAATGTTAAATAGTTTCAAATAAATATATTCACCTAAAATATTCCCCATTGAGTGTTTTGGGAATGGATGGGAGAGAGTTCAGTTAGAAGAATAGATTGATACAATTATTAAATTTTCATTATAAGTGGAAATTCTAAATATAAATAATGAAATCTTAATCATCAAATTAATCAAGCTTTAGTTCAATCCAAGCTTCTAATACTGTTTTGAGTATATTATTTGAGATGAAGTTAAATATATATCAATCCAAATTTAATATATACAAATAATATTTTTTTATTTTATCTCTGATATAATATTCAAATATATATATTACCAAAATTGAAATTATCCTAAATCATTTTGATTGATTGCATGATTTATTTATTGATAATTATTACCAACATTTTGAAATTCTTTAATAATATTATTTTAATATATCAATGAAATTTGGAATTTTGTCCCTATTTATAATTTCCAAAACCTTACCTAATACTTGGATTATATATAATATTCATCAATATAATAGGATAAAATAAACTTATTTATAAAATATCATAAAGAATACATATTTGTTCTAATTAATTACTATTCCAAATATTACTTGAATTAAATTGCTGATATTGAGTTAATTTCTATTTATTACAATTTGTTGTTAACAAATTTGATTTTTATAAGGATATTCGTTGAATTATATTTGTAATATAACTATTACAAGTTACACATTTCTATTCAATTCAATACTATTAACTAATAAGTTTTTCAATTTTCTCATTGTATAATATATTAAACTAATGTGTTTATTATTCTATGGGAATGTAAGAATGATGAAGTTTGAAAAATTAAAAAAATTTCATATTCAACCCAATAGAAAAATACTAAAATTGATTATATGAATATAATAATGTTAATATCTACATAAACACTAATATATCAAATTCTTACTCAAAAATTAATATTATTTTACTTCATTATTTTTTTAAATAGTATATTTTATCAAAGATTATTCTATGAATAATAGGTGATAAAATCAATATAGTGTAGAGGAAGACTTAATTTAAAGTCTATGTGGTAAGTTAATATATCAGTAAACAAAGTTTTTAAGCATTGTAGACAAATAAGTTAATATAGATATATTAGGTTTTATACTTAATAGTATCAATATAATATTGATAGATATAGTCTCAATCTTAGAAATAATTATAATAACCAAAAAAATAGTAAAAATTAAGTAAAAAAAAGAGGAACCAAGTTTATTAGTTAAATTAATGATATTTATGTGATTCACTTTAAAAGTATAAACTATTTGATTAATTTAAAGTTAAATCAATTTTATAGAATTATAGATAGGAATTTTAAGAACTAGTCTCTTAACAAGTATAATTTAATTACTAGTATATTAAGCTAGGTGTTATGAGGATTTAATTATACTTATTAAAATAGTCAATTATCTATTTTTATTTCTATAAAATTAAATACGATATTTCATCATTTTTATTCATTTTTTTTAATTTTACTTTATCAAAACTAAAAATTGTTAGAATAAATTTTTCTAGGATATGAGTAAATTTTTAATGATGATAGAAATACCCAAATGGATTAATTAATTTGAATTATTTAGTTTAATCAAATTTATCAATGTGAGGAATTTTAAACCTTGAATCATTATTGTAATAAATCTAATAATAATGGAATATGTTCATTATACTGTAGATATTGTGATGTTTTATTAGAATATTGAACTTTTTTTCATATTATATATATAAGCATATGGCAAAGACAAAATATTTATTTTCAACTATACAACTGAATAAAAATTGCCTCAAAATAATTAATAACTGATATCTCAACAGGTAATCCAATTTCCAAAATTGATATGAGAGAGTTTCACATGTGGTAAAGTATTAGGTTGGAAGACGGAATAAACTAAAATTTCATCCGATGATTTCATCTTGTAATCATATGTGCATAAATCACCTTAAAGCATTTTTATGCATTAGGAATTTTTCAGGTTTCACATTTGAATTTAAAACCGAAACCCCAGTCCCAATATAAATAGAGTGAATCTGAGATTGCAAGGTGTGATTTGTTTTTAGTTAAAGATGATGAATTTAGAAGAATTTGAAAAGAGGACTCATGAAAATTTTCATATTAATTTGAATAGACAAATGCATCCCGTGCCTGGGACGAAGAAACAGGGAGAGACAGGTATTTAGAATAATAGGTTGAATTGGAAATTTTGATTAATCTTGGGGATTAGCTATTTATCGTTCAGACAATTATCAAGATGGCATATTCAAACCTCATCCTGAAAGTCACAAGACCGTGTATTCTTTGATTAGCGAAAGTGAGTCATTCTAATTCATCAAGATATTTCCAATGATTAACCCAGTTATTCAGAGTTAGGCAAATTTTCAGAACGTCCACTAGTAGGCCAGCGTCGCAAGAATCCAAAGACTGGAAAGTGGGGCAATTTCGAATTTTTAACCTATTACGAAGTTGAGAAGAAGGTGAACAATCTTAGAAGTGGTTTAATGTACTTAATGGATGAGCACATTTTGAGGGATATCCCCCAAGAAGATCTCGAGAATACTGATGTACTCAAGACTATTGGGATCTATGGCCCTAATAGAATTGAGTGGCTCTTGACTGATTTGGCTTGCTTCGGCATGAATGTAACTACTGTTGGCTTATTTGATACTTATGGTCAGGAAGTCTTGGAGTATGTTTTGAATCACTCGGAGGTAAGAATGGTAGTGGCCAACGGTGATATGATCTACAGATTGTTGAGGACTAAGGAAGCAATTCCAAAGCTTAAAGTTATTATTAGTATGGATCCATTACCCAAAGACGCTCCCGCAGGCACTCCATCTCATATTTTACGCAATTGGGCCGAGAGTAAAGGGATTCATATTTACGATTTTGGTGAAGTTGACCGCTTGGGGTACATGAATCCCGAAGAGCCATATACCCAAAAGCCAGATCACGTGGTCACAATTTGCTATACTTCCGGAACGACGGGACGTCCAAAGGGAGCTATGATCACCAACAAAAACGCCATGACTCAAGCTGGATTCTTGGAAAATATCGCCAAGTATGAAGTCAAAGGAACCATAGTATATCTAAACTACTTGCCACTTTCTCATGTCTTGGAACGAATAGGGACTTATATGGCTATTAGTACTGGTGGAACTATTGGTATATGGCGTAATAATCCCAAGCTACTCCTTGAAGATATCCAACTATTGAGGCCTACGTACTTCGTTAGTGTTCCAAGATTATATAATAGAATTTATAATGCGATTCTAGCAAAAGTTAATGGTGGGACATTCCTAAGGAAAAAGATCTTTAACGCAGCATTTGAAGCCAAGATGAAAAACTATAAGGAAGGAAAAGGTTTAGATCATCCATTCTGGGATAGAATCGTATTCAATAAGGTGAAAGCTCAATTAGGAGGAAGAATCGAACGAATGTTCACGGGATCAGCTCCTATCAAGGGCGAAGTGATTGACTTCCTGTCTGTGTGCTTCGGCGTGGAGTTTTTCGAAGGTTACGGGTCTACTGAAACATCATGCGTCGCTTCCCTTACCCGTCCCGGCGATCTCAATCGCGATCACGTCGGCCCAATCGCTCCATATATGGAAATGAAACTTCGAGATGTCCCAGAAATGGGGTACTTTACAGACTCTGACGAGCCGAAGGGTGAGATCATGCTCAGAGGTGACAATATCGTTAAAGGGTACTTCAAGGATGAGGAGAAATGGAAGAAATCCCTCGATGAAGATGGATTTTATGCAACTGGCGATATTGGAACTTTGACCAAGTCAAACACTATTAAGATTATCGATCGTAAAGCCCACATCTTCAAATTGAGTCAGGGTGAATTTGTTTCACCCGAGCGTATCGAAGGCTTCTACCTAACCCATCATGCAGTCCAAATGGTCTGGGTTTATGGCGACCCTAATCGCAACTGTCTCGTTGGAGTCGTCGTCCCCGACCCCGATACCTTTATCCCGTGGGCACGATCCATCGGGGGGGACAAGGAAGCCACCCTCGAGGAATTGTGTGCAGATCCAGAAATTCAAGAGAGATTAATTCAAGATTTAATCGAACATGGCAATAATCAGCGCGAACTCAGCGGCTTTGAAAAGGTGAAGGGTTTCATTATCGAGCCCAATGTCTTCAACGAAGATAATGGATTAGCAACTGCCACTATGAAATTGAAACGACCTGCCCTCAAAGCTCATTACAAAGATAAATTGGAGGAGCTCTATGATAAAATTTCCAGTAATTAAACAATTTGGAATTTTAGAATTGTCTAATATTAAATAAATAATATAAAAATCAAATTTCTATATCGAAGGATAATGCTTAATTGATTAAAATTGATATAAAAAACTATATAAACCATATAGTTTTATTATTTACAATTCAATTTAAACCAATCTATATTGAGTAATAAAATTTATTAATTTATTTCATAAATGAGTTATTTGTTGTTAAATCTTGAAAATTTGAAACCTTAGCCATTACTAAATTATTAGACACCTCCAAATCTGTAAGAATAAGGAAATTGTGAATCAAATCACACCACTTATAATAATAATAATAATTATTATTACAGTATCTTCAATCTAAAATCTATCTCCATTAAGTTTGAATTGACTTGATAGATATTTAAAAGTCACAAAATTTGTTGAAATTTGGAATTTGGAATTTTATATTATTTAAATGAATTAATAATTATAAATTATCATTTTTGTTATATTTCAATGACTGTTAGTGAATTGAGAATGATTGAATTGGGACTAAGATTAATAGATTGTTTAATATAGGTTTGGCGGACGCAATTAGAGTATGGATATATATTAAACATAATCTGAAATAATATTCAAGTGAACGTAATTTCTAATGATAAAATATGAATGTTATAGTAATTAAAATATAACCAAGTTATAGATTGTACTAAACAATTTACTTGAATATATGGATAAACAATATTAAGATTTTGACAAGATATGATGATTTTTTTATTACTATGATATCGATTTACTGAAAATTTTTAATATAATTTTGTATTTTATATTTAAACTGACTGATTCTCATAATTCCTATTATAATAAATAGACAAATCCAGTAAAATCCAAGTCTTGATACATTTTGGCAATCTCTAATATAACGAATTAGGTTAGGGTATCAATACTCAGGTTTTTGAGAATATGATTTCCAAATGTTGAATTGATTAGATTCCAAATATTTTCGCTCTTTATTCGATTCACTGATAGGAGTCCCGCTGACGAAGAATAGTAAAAATGTTTTATACAATGGACTTATTATCCCCTAAATTCTTAGAAAATTGTTTGCTGAAGGGGTGGAGCTTAGATAGATTAGAAATATGTTGCACCTAATCGTGATTAGTACTATCAATGATCAATCTATAGACTATCGCTTACAATAACACAATCTCACCAGAATAATTAAGATGGTTTTAAAACTTCCATAATCCCTTTCTAATAATCTCCAATTCACTCGATCTCTTTCGATTACATATAAATTTTTGTACATCTGACACCTTTTCAATACCCAATCCCATTACAAATAGTATCTAACCAACAATATCAGTAGCAGTACCGAATTGAACCAGAGTATCTGTGAAATAATCTGGAGAGTTTGAGAATGTTACAGATAGATAAATTGCAAAAATTCTTAACATTTGAAAGATCCTAAATCTTAAATATTTGATGAATTGGATGCGAATTTGATCAAATCTGTGATCTTCTTGAGTTTTTAAAATACGGTATAATATTAAACCTGTATGATCCTAATGATGCATTAATTTTAAATTTAATTTCCAAAGTTTATAGTAGTTGTTACCTGGTAATCGTATGCCGCATACTGATGCACGAATGGTAATTGTGATTTGCCTTGAATGATATATCTATTTTATAGGTTCAGATCATAGTTATGACTATATATATATAATACATGCCTGACCCAATATCAACGTCAAAATACAAATTATCTCAGCATTACTATCACTTGCAAAATCTCTAACCATATCAAATTGAAAAGTCTAAGCAATTTCAAAGAATAGTAATTGATAAATTATAATTACAATTACTGTGATTGATAAATAATAATTATCTAATCAAACCTTGACATTTTATTCTTAGTTAAATTGGATAGTTTAGAATTGGCTGTAAGCTGAGAGGTGTATATATACTAAACTTTGACAACCTTTTTAATCTCAATCTATCTAAATTTTAATGATTATATGTTGATTACACCAGATTGAATGGATTTGATTAGCTAAATTCAAAGTTTCAATCATGGTAAACTTTAATTGATAAAAATCCACATTACATCATCATTTTTCAATATTATTGTCAGAGTTGTCGGGTTGTCAACGTGTCAGGTCAACCCAGACTGGCGAGAAGCACTCGCCGAAACCGACTGAAGGAGTGGATTGGGAACTATCCTATCTATGGAACCCACACCATGAAGCCCATGATGATAGGTGCATCTTTAGACCCATAAATGCCGATAAGAGCATAAGTTGTCACCAAAAAGAGAGAGGTTTAATTGGACTCTCGACCCAAACAACTTTCGCCAGCTCTGGTTCAAACTTAGAATATCAATAAAATCATTATTAAGAACTAATTAATATCCAATTAATTTATCAATTTTATTTAACAATATAGGATCATATGAATTCATGCCAATATATCATCGTTGACCATAGAGTGATGACGTATCCTCCAAACTTGCTCACTATGCTCGCTAATCAGCTAGTTATTTGTGCACCTTGGCTCGTCCAGCTTGCCTTGGACGTTCTTTCCACCCCCAGAGATTGGTGAGTTAACCACTTTGACCCCCTTCAGCATTGCGCAAAACGTGGCAATCAATTATAATTTTTTAATATTATATGATATATATATATATTCAACATAGTTTAATATCAATTCAATATGCAGTATTTTAATTTTAATGTTGTGAAACTTATGATAGTGTTTAGCTTTTAGAAAAAAGAATATTTTTAGACACTTTAATTTATATAATTTTCGTACATCACAAAATTATTTTTTCAAACTTATTGATCTATCCTCTTATTTATATTTTTATTTTATTTAAATCTGCTTGAGTATATTACTATCTTATTGTTAAGATGAATATACCTATTTATTATAATCTGATTATATGAATTCCGATCAATTTAAAGTTTCACTTCCAACATTCAGATGACTTTTTTCTAGAACCAAGGTTATCATTTCAATATTTCAATTTATAATAATTACAAATAGATATTTAAAAAATATAACAATGGATTCAAATTAATAAATTAATTCTCAAAACTATGTAAATTTATTTTTTATCACATTAATATCTACATATTCGACTCACCGAGCTTTAGACTGAAGCATTCATACACAAAATTAATATTAGTTGTTTGTTTAAACTTAAATGACTTGATTCCAAACTGCGTTCGTTAAATCTCTTTTTTATATAAATTATTTCTGTATCATTTGAAAATATATTAAAACTTGATCGGTTAGTATCAAATATTCAAATTTAAAAATTGTGATGTAAATTTTTTTAAATTCAATTTTAATATATTGAATAACTATATATAAGCTGTAATATCAATAAAAATATAATTTAATATATTGACTTCAATTGATAAGCTTATTATTTAATAATAACTTGTTTTAAATAAAAATTTTATAATTAAAGTCAAACCAAACTTCAGTCTGAATAGCTATGACTCGATCCTGTAGATCATCAATTATTAAATTCAATCTTTTCAACCACGATAATTTTCGAATTTGTTAAGGTAATATTAATTAATTAATATTGGTCATTATATGACAAATTTTGGAAAATATGATTATATAATTCTAAATCATCAATTAGAATCATAGTCCATAATATGACAAGATATTTGATTTTATTGACATTTCAAACTTAATTGGTTTACAAAATCTAAATAATATGTTAAAAATGAATTTTGGATTTAAAAAATATGCTTGTTGAAATAATTAATGAGGTTATAAATATTGATTGATAAATTAGAACTTATACTTTGATTCATATTTTAATTATCAGTTAATTTGTAAATCAATGGCTTAATAAAATGAAATTATTGAAAAAAATAATGACAATTAAAATTATAGAAAATAAAGTATAATAATGAATATCTTTAATCTCTAAGTTTGACTGCTTTAATCACTTTATAATAATGACCAAATTTAACATCAAATATGAGAATATTCAATTGAGCTACCAATATTGATATAATTCCAATAATTTCAATCTCTCAATGATACCTTCACCCTCATCCTCTTCTCTTTAGGCTGGTACAAAAACTTCAAAAATGGGGTCAAATCAGTATCTACCAATTCAAATTTAAAATTCCTGATTAGATTCGCTAGCACTAAATAAATTTCATTCCATGCTAACTCTCTCCCAATGCAAGATCTTGTCCCTAGTCCAAATGTCATCATTTGTGCTTTGTTCTCTTCTCTGCGGTCCCCTAAGAATCGTTGGATGTCGAATACTTCAGGATTGTCCCAAAAGGAAGGATCGTGGTGCATGTTATATACTCGGTAGAGTATAATTGTCTAAATATGTAAGGTTAAAATACTAATAGAATAATAAAATATAATACTATGCCTTTTCTGGAAGATAGTGACCAGCAACAGTTACACCACCTTTGGGAACCATTCTTGAAACGCCGCCACCAGCAACTGGATTCTTCCTCATACTCTCCAAAATGGCCGCTTCCAAATATTTCAATTCACGTTTAGCTTTATCCAAAGTGATAGGTTCATTCAAATCTGAAAAGTGATTAATTATCTCATCTTCAACAAGTTTATAAATTTCAGGATTCTTCAATAGTTCGTACATGGTCCAGGTGAGAGTATTTGCTGTAGTATCCATCCCTGCAAACAGGAGAATCAAACACTCATCCACAATTTCAGTATCGGTTAATTTCAATCCGGTTTCGGGATCCTCACTATCAATCATACTCTGTAAAATATCATTCTTTCTTTCAGTTTTTCTCAAAGCAATATTCCTCAAAATCATTGGTGTAAACAGCTTCTCCATAGTGAACGGGATTTTGTAATAGTAGGGGATTAAAGTTCTCAAAAACATCATTTTTTGAGTTTTTGCCAGTTCTTTAATATAGTAATCACCCTTGTTGCGATCAACGGTGGTATTTAAATTGGTTCCAAATATTAATGTACTGATGACGTCCAATGTGGTACAATGGAATAGATGAGCCATATCTACTTCAATCGCTCTTTCGTCCTTACCAACTGACAAGTCTTTCAAATAATTCACTAGTGACTGACTTCCCACCCGATATATAGTAGCTTCCAAACTTGTCAAGGTCTTAGAATTGAAAGCTGGCGACAACAATTTCTTCATTTTACTGTGAAAATCCTTGTCAGTGGTTGAAAACAAATTAGGTCCATTAATATCGAATACACTATACAATCCAGGCTTTGGAAATTTATAAGTCAAAAAATGTTTCTTAGCTTCTGGATCGTTAATTAAAACAATATTCTTGCTCAAATGCACAACTGGACCATATCTCTTTATCAATTCTAAAAAGTATTGAAAGTTACCAATACTCCTGTAATAACGTAATTGTAAATAATATAACAATGTATTCCTAGGTCTAGGTAATTTCCTGTATGGACTTAAATGATATGGATATATAACATTTTTATAAATAAAATAGATAAAACTACAAAGCGCTAAATATTGGCTTATCTTGGAAATTGTTAAGGAATTGGAATCCATCTTATAAGATTAAAAATTCATTTTAGTTGTTGACATCACTCTTATTTTATAACTCTCAAATTGATTAAATCGTGCGAGGTAACCAATGAAATTAGATGATGATTACTTAATGATTTATTTTATAAACCCCTAATAATAATATTTGAAATATGCAATTATAGAAATGAAAAGTGGATTTGATAACTAATATTAATAGAACCAATAGTTAATCACCATATTATATCATTTATTAGATTGATATATTTCTCGTCGAATTGAATGATCAAACATAATATTTCTATAACCAATCCAAACTTAAAAATAATGCATTTTAAACTCGATTTGTTAAATGAAAAAAATATAAAATGCATATTAAAATATATTAATCATTCAAATTCCTTTTTTATAGGTTAAACATTATTTAAAAATAAGGTCAAAAAATTAATTTCAACTACTCTTTATGTTTACTAGTAATATTCATTATCTATATATGATAACTTAATCTATCAAATATCAATTTGAAAATAGATTGATAATTAAATTCACATTTTTTATATAAAGTTAGTATTTTTCTATATATTGAAGAAGTTTGAATATAGTTTTGACTGATATGAACTAATATAATTTCTTTTAGGTTGAATATAAGATTTATAAACTTCTTCGTCAAGAGTTATACTTTATAAGATAATAATATTTTCTGGACTTAACTTATATCGGTTCAACTATTCAAAAATTTTATCACTTAATCTTTGTTTATAATGAACTTCAGATTTCTCACAATACTTGCATTAATAGGTTTTATAACTGAAGTTGGATAGATGGAAGGTGTAATAGACCAATATTATGTAATTGAACATAATTATCCAAATTATTTTAAAGATAATGTGGAATACAATTTTCAAGTATTAGCAGGACTGCTTTTCCAGTTATTCTCTTGTCAAAGCTTTTTAACCATAATCAAAATATTATTTTATTGCATCTTCCTTATGGTGATATTAGTTTCAATATAAAAAATCTTTTAATCATTAATGTCAAAATAGAGTTATGGTAATTGTTCATTTATAAATTATGAATCTATTATAATACAAAATTAAGATCAAAATATTTATATGATATATTCACTAATTTACATTTAAATTTGATTAATATTATTAAGTTAATTGCAAAAAAACTTGATTGAGATTAAAGATTAATAAATATAGACCAGTTTCAAATAATATCTGTATATATAAATGTCTTTCTATTTATTAAATTTTTCTAAATTTTCTTTCATTTAAAATTTTTGATATATTCTCAATTTGACTTGTGGTGTATATTTTATATATCTTAAACAATAAAAGAATGGACCGATTTTATATAATATGGGCGTGAATCGATTAAAATATTATATCATTAATCATAATTATATCGTATATTGCTAACAATCATTGTGAAGTCTTATTCACTACTCTAATAATAGACTTTTTCAAATATATATATAACTAGTCCAACTTATAATTTAGTCAAGTTTCATGGTAAAAAACTATACAATTTTTAATATATTAGTAAAAATAAATGTTCCTAGCCTAGAATCATGATTATATGAAAGAAATTCTACATAGGAAAAGGGAGAATATTATAATGATAATGATAATGAGTTGATATTGGTTTAAAGTGTTATAATTTATACTAATAATATGTATAAACTAACTCAAATTTAATACACAATTTATTCATAATAATAAATGAGAGCGCGAATATTTCAAAATATTATTCTGGAACTTTATAATGAGTTGATTATATTACTTTAAAATTTCCAATTATTAATAATATTACAATTTCATTAAACAATATATATTTTCAAAATACTTTCTTAGTAATTTATACTTTATTGAAATTAAAGAAATAATGAAATAACATAACATACGTTTTTGATAATTCCAAAAAGATTAAATTTACTATCAGCTTTTTATATTTCCAAATTTTATAAAGTTTCCAGTATATTATAATAACCCATTGAGATTTAATTATACTTCAACATTTGGCTAAATATTAAAATTAGTTGGATATATGATTATATATATTGAAACCAATTTTTTCATTGTAATAATTATGAAATTTCAAAAAAATATAGACATAAGTTTAGCCATTATTCTTTTATTTAATATATTTAAATTATCAAATTTAACATATAATATTAATTATAATTAATATAAGTATTTTATAATATTTAAATAATTACATAATAATAAGATATTATTATCTCGTGTCATTAACAATTATATGTATATTTAAATATCCAAAAACTGATGTTTAAATTTATCTATAAACTTTTAATTATTTTTTATTTAATAAAATATTTTTCTAATTAATATTCAGAGTTTTGATTTATAATTCAATATAACTCATATATTTTTGGTTTTTGATATTATCTATATAATATAATTCTTTAATAACTTATTACCATTTTTTATTCAGATTATATATTTAAATTTAATAAAAAAATTAAAAATATACAAATATATAAATAAATAACTATTATATAATTTATTATTCTATTATATATATAATGATTTTAATTAAATATATTTTTCATACTTATAAATTTAATATCAATAATATTATATTCTCCTAGTGCTGGAAATTAGGATAATTATATTAAATTAAGTTAGAGTGTTAATAAATTATAGGATTAGAATATAGTTATATAGAGTTTTATTAGGAGATCTGATAAAGACTTGGAATTAGTTTCCTTCAAATAGATGGATAGATAGATCCCTATTATATTCCCCTTTTATATTGGGAATAGGAATGGATCAATTTAAGGGAAATTAAAATAAAAGGTAAATTATGGGTAAACTGATATAAAAGGAAAATATATATGGACTAATTGGGTAAAGATATGGCAAATATTTAAATTGAAAATATAATTATATATTTTGATCTAAAGTATATTAAATTTATATAAATAGATTAATAAATGAAATTAATTGAAAAATCATTTGATTATAAAGATTTTATTCAAATATTCATTAATAAATCATTAATTAAACTTTAATATATTATTAATAATCTTGTTAATTAATAAATATATTCATATTAAATTCCTTTTTAATAATATAAAAAATATTAATATTTAAATATTATCTTAGATATAGAATAAAAAGACTTTATTGATAATGAAAATAATTAATAATATTAAAATATTAGATTTATAAATAAATATATAATATAAAATCAATATTTTTTTATTTATAAATTTTTTCTATATTTTTAGCAAATATTTAATATTGGCAATATTGCCAACCACATACATTATTATCATCAAATCAAACAATCTTAACTGATCCCACAATCATTAAGTTATCTGTCATTATTTGATTTCACCTTTATTGATAAAAGAAACAGGGGAGGAAAAGGGTCTTTTGTCAAATTAAGCATAGAATAAAAGATAGACTTACCCTTTTCTTTTACCATTTTAATTATAATTTCTGATCATACACATAAGCAAGAAACCCAACATTTAATATTTAAAAATTAATTCTATATATTAAAAATATAAAATTTAATGCTTTATAAACAAATTAAATATAAATATAAAAACTATTTTATAACCATATATTTTCGTTATATAGACCAGTGATAATATATATCAAAATCTAATGAATATATTAAATATGATAGATTTTCTAATATTTTTTATTAAAAAGTTTTTTATATCTTTAGTTTATTATATTTTAAAAATATTATATATAATAATAAAAGTTTTTCAATTATATTAATAGTAATTTTATTAAATAAAAACTTATAAAACTAAGTATTAATTAATTTTTCATAAATTAAAAAATAGTGGTATAAATTATTATAGTTTATTATATTTAATAATAAATATAATGTTTTAATTATTTAACTTAAATTAAAGGATTATTTTAACTAAACTGAATATATTGATTAATATTTTTAATAAATAATTATATAAAATGTCATTTGATTTATTAATTATAATAATTTATTTTAAAAGCCTTAATTCTTGGTTATATTTTAAAATAATATATTTAAATATAGTTGTTTTAATTTTTGTAAAGATTTAATTAGACTATAAGATATATATTTTGAATATTTATTT
>JNEM01014861.1:0-15755 GCA_000697335.1 Conidiobolus incongruus B7586 | reverse complement strand
TATATAATATATTTATAAGACTAATATCAAAGTACCTTGCTAATAATTTAGTTGAAATTAAAAAGAATTTTTTAATATATATTTTTATTTTATTAATAATAAAAATAATAATAAACAAAATAGGTATTTTAAATTTTAAGAAATTTTAGATAATTTCTCTTATAATTTTAAAATAATTTATCTAATCATAAATAGTTGATTTAAATAAAATATCATTTTTAAAAGCTATTTATAGATTCTAAATAATTTTATAAAACTTATGGTTAAGTTTTACTAATATTAAAATAAAATAATTTAATGATCACTATTTAATTTAAATATAATTAATTTAAATAATAAGTTTTTAAAAGTTAATTTTTAATAAAAAAGTTATATATATATATATATTTTCCTTTTAATTTTATATAAATATTTTTTGAAACTAATATTATATTTGAAAAATCAGAAATTAAAAAAATTTTCTATTTAATTTCATGGTAATAAATTTTAAATATTTGAGAATTAAGCAAAAAAAAATAATAAAGTATTATATCATAATAATATCATTTCTAAATTATTTTAGTTTTGGTTCATATTCAATTTTGTTTATCATTTTGTATAAAAATAATGTATATTTAAGTTAGAGTGTTAAATTAGATTTCAATAATAATTATAATAACTAATGAAACTTAGTACTAATATGATATAGTCCTCTATCTTTGAAAAAACTTAGCTAAATCCATAAAAATGAATTATTTGTTAGATTTTAATTTATTAATATTTATATTTTTATTAATTAATTGTAAAAAAGTATTCAACTTTTTGATAATTTTATCCAAATTTAATTCTAATTAGAAAATTATAAAAATATAAAAGGGTAATATGCAGTCAATAAATCAGTTAAAGTAAATATATATTTTAATTGAGTTTAATGTATATATCTTGAATGAAAATTAATTAACAGAATATCAAAATTAGGGGAATCAAAAAAAATAAATAAAATATAAATTGAGAATATATGTTACATTAAGTTATAGTTGAAATTTATTAATAAATTAAATGAATTGACAATGAATGATATGTTGATTATTATAAACAATTTTACTTAAATATTAGATGATTGTTGTATCACTTATATCGTGTCCAGCGAGCATAATCAGAATTATTCATGTAAACAAAACTAGAAATATACAAGTTATGAATAAGTATTAGTATTCACATCGCTTTGGTGAGGCGGAGAGTAGTTATCATTATGAGAAAGTGGTCGGCTATACTTGGGTAGCTTCATTGGATTACGGATATTGGGGCGCATATCTCCATGGGGGCCTGGATATCTGTGGTGAGGCTGGGTGGATCTAGAATGAGAGTTCCAATCAGATGAGAAAGAGTCGTTATGGTGGCCGTTTGAATATTTGTAGGAGCGAGAAGAATAACTTGAAGGAAGTTTGTTCCAGTCGTTGTAAGAGCGGTTGGAGCTGAAGTGGGATGAACCTAACTTCTTTTTGGAAGGATATCCATCATCTCCAAAGCGATCAGACCATCCATTGTGCCTCCTGTCGTAATCACTACTCTCTCTATGATCATTATTAGAACTGGAACTAGGATGATTCCAGTTATTATTATGGTGTATACTCATGGAGTGAGAAAGGTGGGGAGACTTGTGAGAAATTGATCTCGAAGTATTGTCATGGCTGGGTGACCTGTTGTGATGACTACTACCGTTAGAATATTCGCGCTTGTAATGATTTGGTTTAGAGTAGAAACTGTTACCAGAGTAGTTGGAATCATGACCCTTTGTAGAACCGCGAAAATTTCCACTGGAGGATTCTTCTTCATTGTATCTTGGGTATTTTGGCAAGGAGCCGTGTTTGGAAGATTCCAAAGACTCGCCAGTGGTAATATCTGTTTGGGAGTTGCGTCTCTTAGATGCGGTGCTAGCGATAGATGATTTTTCCTTTGAAGAAGGGCGACTAGCTTCTTGATGTGTGCTATTTGGAACTTCTGAATTAATAGTACTCGGTATTGGTGACTTGGATTTAGGAGCGGGTTTCGGAGAGTGACTAGGGTTTTCTGTCGTGCGCTTTATGGGGGATGCATGCTTGGTGGGACTTCTATGGGATTTAATACTAGTTTTTTGAATTTCTATTTCAGTTTCAGTTTCAACAACTGTAAGGGAAATGTCTTCTACGTCTATAGGATCTATAACCACATTGGATTGCAAGTCACCTTTGGTCTGTTTCTGTACCTGGTCCATATATCTAGTTTTCCAGTATTTTTTCAAGCCAAGACATGAGTATTCATTCTTGTTAAAAACTGAGCTAGGGATTAACGGGATGGTCGTTGAAAGAGGTGGATCCGGTGTCTGAACTACATCAAGTGGTGAAGAGTGAGTAGATTTTCCACTGTCATATAAGAGATGACTATTATCACCAGAGCCAAAAAGTTCGTTTTCTAATTTAACTTTACTCTTTGAAGAGTCTATAAAGGATGAAGAGCGGACTTTCTTGGTAAGATTTTTGGCAGCAAGTTTCGAAGATTTGGATGGTCTTCCGGGTCTTCGGTGTACCTTTTTCTCTTCAATAACTGCTCTTGTTTCTACCGGAGAATTAATTTTAGAATCTGATGAGTTACTAAATTTGTCATGAAGTGATTCTGAGGGGGTATAATCACCAGATTGGGCATCAGAATCAGGAGAAGCTGCTCGAGAACCATGAATTCGAGAAGTGCTATTAAAATCTGTACTTGTAGGATATGATTTTTTAGGGAATTTGTCAACCGAAAAAGATATGGAACGTCTTCTGCTACGCGGCCTTGGTCTACTATCCCAAAACACTCTGCGATATTGGAAAAATTGATTCACTAAACAGTCATCTTGGTCGTTACAATAACAATTATCTCTTTTAATTTGCCTTAATAGAGTATCAAAATGATCGCTTCTCAAGTTAAGACCATCTAAACTGTAAGCAGTTTCAAAGGAGGTAATAGAGTTAGTTTTGAGTTGTTGTGGATTGGCGAAAGGAAAACCAGGCGGAAATATTTCCTGGCAGAAAGACCATGGTACACATACCTCCTCACCTGGTTCAATATTTTTCGTAGCGAATATGCCGAGATGAAGTGTATTCAAATCTGATGTACGGATAAAAGTCCGTAGTTCAGCGTTGGGTACACACTTATTTCGGATAAATTTTGAAGGATGATGCTGACCACGACAATCTAATACAAGGTCTAAATTTGGGTGAAAAAGTACTTGAGGCTGTGGAGTACCCAGTACAAGATACAAATTGCCTATACTCTGCTTGTATTGAGATTTAAAACTGAGTTCTCCTTTACATTCCATTACAAGTCTACCAGGTTCAACTTCTTCTTTTATAAACAAACCTCTTGGAGCTCTGGGGCCCGTTGAGCCGTTCAACGAAGAAGAAGAAATTTGGGGAAGTGGGGTAGGATTAATGTCATTTACAATAATGATAGACTTGAGGTCTTCTTCAGAAATTAAAGATAGAGAAGTCTCCAAATCTTCTTCAGTTGTAATATTCTCTTGAGGAGTAGAAATTTCAGAATCATCTTCTCTCTTTAGTGAGGGATGTAGTTTTCGTAATCTAGCACATACTTGCTCTACAAAAGTTTGAACTTTTGTTGTAGAATATGTAATAAACTCAGAAGGGCCTAATTCGTCAGAAGACACTCTAGAAGAAGGAACGTCGATAAAACTTGGTGAATTTTTGGTTTTGTATTTTTTTCGTCGACCTACAGTATTTGTTGTTGTAGTGTTAGATAGACCAAATGGATTCGAAGGTTTTCTACCGGGTTTACCGGGAGTTTTCTTTTTATACATTTTTCTCTTTTGTTTATCTTCTTGTATTAGACCAAGTTGATATTCATGAGCTCTCTAAAATAATAAAAATATATATATATAATTAGCAAACTAATTCAATATAAATTAATAAAAAAAAATTAATAATTACTCTATGGTCTAAATATCTGGGGAAACACTCTTCACAAAGGTATTTTTCAGGTACGTTATTCTGATCAATTTCAACACAGGCAGCGTGCTGCCAAACGAAGCACTGTTCACATTGAATGGTAAAACCGTCGTCATGAGTGAATTCACAGATACAACGAATAATTCCTTGATCTTCATCTTCAGAAGTACTAGCCATGTTATAATGAAAAGTTTGTTGTTGTTATTATTTTATATTGAAGTATTTGAAGCAAAAGCAGTTGTTTTATATTTATAAAAATAATATTAACAAGGTGATAATAAATAAATTATTAAGCTATATATATTGCTATAATTAACCAGCTAGTAAAATATTTTCAAAGTTTAGAATAAAAGCAAGGTTAAATGATATTTAAATTAATTGTAGTAAAATATACAAATGCTGGCAGTGGTAAAGTAATGTAGGCAGGGATCCTAGAGTGAGTAATGAATTAAAGGACAAATTATGAAACCAATAAAACAGAGCAGATATTTAACGAATGGTGTTGTAGAGAGCTAATATAACAGAGGGATAAAAAAATAAAAGAGGATATTAAAATTATCAAATAATTTTACTCTTAAAATTTTAAGAGAATAAAATTGAATTTTATTTTATTATTTAAAATTTTATAAAAATAATAATATTAAATTAAAGTATTCCCAATCATTCTTCTTGGAGAAAATGACTTAAATTATGTTTAAAAAAAATTTTATAATTTTTTATTTTTTGATATTGAACCAATCAATGATTTATAAACTAAGTCAATGGACAGAAACATCACTCTTAATATGCTTGTGGAAAAATTTTATTTGATGTTAATCCAATGAAAATCATGGATTATCTCTACAAATCAATTTAATTGGTCAATGAATTCATCAACCATCTAATATTCCATTTTCAGAAATGGGAATACATTATTAAAAATATCCTGATTTGATTTGCTAAACTAACTCTCCAATTAGCATCGATATGAAAAAGTAACTCTAAACTCTTATTGGATAAAAAGGAGTGAGTCATTATTTCCCATTTCTCAAATAAAAAATTAATTTCAGATTACAATTCTAAATTATTTCAAATAAATCAAAAATGATTTATCTTTCAATATTTTCAACTAACTCATTAAAATTTTTAAAAAAACTTTAGTTATACAAGGAATCACGTTAAATTAAATAATAAATTTTTAAGATTATTAGATATATTGATTAAAACAATTCATATAATTCATGTGATTGAAAACAAAAATAAGAGTGGTAAATTCCCTAATCTGATGTCTTTAAATGCTTCAAGTATCTTTTATTAATTAATTTATTTATGAACCAATTAAAATTAATTAATTATATTTTATTTCTAATCAATCTGGTTTAAGCAAAATATTATGAAAAGAAAAACTGTGGATTTTAATTTTAATCAAAAAGTATTGCAACCAATTAATTCAAATTAATATTCATATTTCTAAATTATTTGAAACATAATATAATTCTATTAAAATATTCATTAGTTAGTATACTATAATTAAATAATACCATTTTAGATCACAAAATACTAATCTTTTATTATATTTATAATTTTTCTTTATTTAATAATATATCATAATTAATTAAGACATTTGCTTTTTGTCTCAGTATTTAAAATTCAAATAATATTAAAATAAAATTAATTAAAAATTCATATTTAAACAATAAAATCAGAACTATTTATCAGTTCTTAATATTAATTTAATTTCGATAATTATTCAAGTAATTAATTTTAAATTAATTTTTAGATTGATAATTAAATGCTGTCCCCTTATAAATAATATATATATATATATATATATTTGAAATTTAAAAATAATTATTAGTAAATATTCAAAATAATAATTTATCAATTATTAAATAACTTAATTATTTTGAAATATTTATAAAATCTAAGTTTTTATCAATATCATTATTTCGAAAAAGTAATTAACTAATTTTATTTATATTTTGCAATAATTATATAAATACCTCTAATAATTTTATGCTAAAATAATTCTATTGATGCTGGTATATTAGGCATTTATTGGATAATATAGAATATAAACTGTATGGATTGTTTTAAACAAATAATCAATTTCAAGTGTAATTATTTTAAATTTCTTTCTAGTATAAACCTGATAAAATAGATGGTTTTTAAATGAGTATTTACATATGAAATTATTCATAAATATTGAGAAAAAAGTATTAATCCCTTTTAAGGAAAGCTAATGTCTAATACAATAATTGAAATATAATTTGAAATATTAATCAATTTATATATTAAGGAATCAATACTCCATTACTAGAAACAAGATAACATTAATTGAAGTTTTGATAAACATTCAAACTTCATATCACATGAAAAATATCAAATATAAAACAATTATTGTTTCTTCACAAAAATCTAGTATATATTATTATTCACTTATTCATTTATTCATTGTGATTTAATAAGTATATTGTTAAAATTCTAGTTTTACTTATTAACAATCTTAAATAATACATTGTTTATTAGGAATTTATATTTAATTAACAAATCTCATAATTAATACTTAAAATATATGAAATCATTACTATATTTTATTATTTTTTATTAAAATATCATTATTTATCAATATATTTCAAAATGAATAAATGGAACAGTATATTGTATAATTTTACTAATAGTATATTTTTATATTTTTAATAACAATATTGAAACAACTTTATTAATATCCAAGTAACCATGGAATTAAAGTTGACCAATAAGATTTTAGATATTAACTTGATGGTTATTCAATAATCATATTCTATCAAAAATAAGAATATAAATTTAGAATATACTATAAATAATTAATTAAGAAAGATAAAATATATGAATGTTAATTTAAATGTAATTAAATATGAGGTATAGATATGAACTAAAATTTTCAAATATAGCACATATAGAAATTAAAAAATATTAGAAATATTAATACTAGTAGTATTCAATTTGAATATCTTTGATGATACTCAAAATCAATAAATAAACAATATAAATCTTCATTTATAAAAATTAATAATTTTATATATTTAATTTTGAATATCTGATAAATTTGATAGTTTATTCACTTGTATTACAGATTTATTGATATGTGATTTAGTTTTTGCAAATTGATTTTAAATGATAAATGATTTATTATTCAACTCAACAATAATTATATATGGAATAGTTTCTAAATCTGTTAAAGATAATATATATATATATATATATATATATATATTATTAATATTTATACAAACAATCGAGAGTTAATTACCATTATCAATTGAAATTTTTAAAGCAACTAGATAGAAGTTTGAAACTAAGTATTGTCAAATATATTCAATATAATTATATTGATCAAACTTGAATAGACTATAGGAACAATATATTCAAAAAAATCCAGTTATTAATGGTTTAAAATATTTGATAATATTGATGTTTAAATTGAATTTTGAAAACTAACAATTTAATGGTAATAAAATTATCAATAAATTAGAGTTAATTAATATCAAATAGATATAAATGGTTATTGGTAACTTGAAGAGTAATAATAAATATAGTCATTTAAACTATCTTTTTAGGAAAGAAAAATCTTAATAAATGAATTAAGGAATAAAATGGCGGGGAATCGAGCGCTGGTTTACCACGTGGCAGGCGGTAATTATACCGCTAAACCATCATCGCTTGTTCTTTTAAGTTTTATTAATTTGTCAAAACTTAAATATTTTGAATTATTATTATTATTATTAATTTGTTTTTTCTTTTATGTTAAAGCATTAATAATATTATATTTAGTTTATTTTATATTTATTTGAAATTAATTCTTGTTTTATGTAATATTTGAATAAACAAAATTATTATGACTCTTTTAATTATCTAATAATTTTTTATAAATATATTTTGCTAATATTATGATACTCTTAAAATCCCTTTATCTAGAATTAATTTTAACACTTTTCAATGTTTTTCAATTATCTATAATTCATTTTTATTTTATAATAATAATAATAATAATAATAAATGTTTTCAATTTTTTAATATTTAAAATTAATGTATAGATTCCTTAATAAATCAATTTATATAAAATAATCTAAATTATCATTATATTTGATCTTATTAAAAGAAAAAATCTGAATGATTTTAATCCACATAATACAACATAATATAGTATAATACTTCTATTAATTTAATATGAAAATAATATATTTGAGTAGTTATTTTGATTGATTTAATTGTTTGTAAATTTGAAACATTATTAATTATCCAAATTAATGAATCCCAATTATTAAACTTGCAATAAATTAAAAAGATAATAAACTAAAAGCTTACTGTTCTCTTGATCCAACAAAAGTATTATTAAGTTATAAAGTAATAAAAAATTAAATTTAAGAATTGAGATTTGACTTAAACTAGCAAATCATTCAAAATATATTTTACCATTATGAACAAAATATAGAAAATTAATTTAATTTAAAATAATAATAATAATTATCAAATTTATATCAAATTTATCAAATAATAACATTAATAAATACCCTTAAAAAATGCATAAGAAAAGGAAGTAAATTAAATTTCAAAAATTTTCATTTGAATAATAAACCTTATAAATAATAAAAATAAAGAGTATTTAACCTGTAATAACACTAAAAAACGTGAGAATATAAATAAATTTAGAGAATATTGAATTAATTTTTAAATTCTTAGGATGGTAATATTAATCATTTGTTAGAGGTCACTTGTTCGAGGATGTTTATGATTTGTGGATATATTGAATTTCACCTATTTTTATACTAAAAATTTTTATTTAGAATTGCTTTTTGAGCTAAGAAATTGATAAGTTGAAAGTAGTGATATCATCAAACTCTATTGTTTTGAATACTTGGTTGCTGCGGGCTGATTAGAATATTCTTAAATAATATAATATCATAGATACAGTACTTGATATATCTTGAGTTATATATTTGAAAATATTATCTTTAATTATCAAATTTATGTGAAAATCATCTGATTTTAAATTTTTATCCAATTTGTATTAAAAAATAAATTTCACATAATTGATTTTTATAGATTATAAAATTTATAAACAAGAGTCATAATTAAAACATATTGAGTTAATATTATTACGTTATTGAGCGAATAAAGATATTTATTTACATTATTTTTTTAGAATAGATATAGTATACAATGATATGATTTTTATATTATAAATTTAAATAATTTGATTTTATAATTGATTGAGATTGCGAAGTTTTTGAATCAAGTTAAATAATAGCGTGATGTAAATACCATACATTGTCAAAGTTAAGCCACCGCGGAACCAAGCGACTAGGAACCAATAGAGATAGGGGTTGCTGTTATACTGGAGAGTATAGTTGGTAATGACTAGGAGCCACATTGGAGATGAGAGGCCAGCATATAAAGCAATCATAATAAAACTATTGCGAAGACGACGGAAACCACGAGAGATTTTTGGGGAGGGATTCTTATAATACTTCTTAATTTGATGGATCTTATAACCATAGTAGGAGCCTAGCATTGAAGTGATCAAGAACATCAAGCTACCAAATACATGATTAACAATAATTAGTGCTTGAGCTGTTGGAAGATCGCCCTGATCCAAGAAATATCCAGCAACAATGGATGATGGAACACACATGATGAACATTTCAAAAAATGTAAAACACAAAATAATTCTGGATGCTCTAGGCGAGGGTAAGTACAAGAGTGTAGTTGTTGGGATTTCTTTGGGGTAGATTTGGTAGTATTTGTAAGAAAAAGTGACAGGAATTGTGAGCACCACACCCAACGCATACCAAGTAGCACCTATTGACAATAACCACCAAGTAGCACTCTCAATAGCCATTCTAACAGTGTAAGAGGGAGCAAAATCGTACAACAATAGGAACTTGTGTACAGCCATAAGCGCTGCGACGGGAGTCCAGAATATGAGGATACATTGGATAGAATTAGGCTGGTATCCTTTATCGGTTTTATTTAACAATTTCTGACCAAAGTAAATATAGTTTAGAATGAGAATCACTACACCAATGATCGTTAACAAGATCATCAAATAGAACTGAATATGGACCAGTGTTTGCAAGGTTGAAGTCTCGATACATCCGTGTATATTGCTCAGCCATAAGCAATGACTGTTAGGTGATAGCATTTGACCAGCAGACATAAAAATAATAAAAAGCAAAAAAAACAATTATTACAAAAATGAAGATTATCAGCACTCTTAAATACTGATCTAAAAATCGACCAATTAATATGAAACCAGATGAACTATCAAATCAGTTGAGGCAGTGGATCATTTTAATTAATGAATTTCCTCTACCCAATTCGTCTCAAGTGACCACAATCCTGTAAAATGAAAATTCAAATTTGACAAAAAATTAAACAAATAAAATTAACTTGATTAGTAATTTTCAGTTACTAAATTTAGGAATCTATGCATTGCATAAAATTTAAATTTCCTCACTTTTTTGTATTGATTTACTAGCGTGGGAAAATTAAACTCAGTTTATGGTTTTTTTTATAGTTTGTTAATTGTAAATATAAGAGATTAAAAATATTCCAATCTAGTGAAAAATCAGCCCAGAATCCTAATTGGTTGACCACGTTCGCAGTTTGCATGAATAGGAAGGTGAAATCTTTTACCGATTATGATCACTTTTAAATTTTAAAGCTAACAAAATTAATCCAACTAATTCATATTTATGAAAACTTCCACCTAAGCAATTGTTTCGATTGGTCCTTGACTTAGGTCCGAATTTTATTCTACTTTAATAACTTGGAATCTTCGATGATAAGAGTTGAGCATTCGGAAAAAAGTGTCAACTTGCTTTAATATGTTACGTTACACCCCACTAATCAATCACATTTGTGTAATTATCAAACTTATAGAAACATTTTCAATTTGTTCCATTTGTCATGATATAATAATATAATTTTAATTTTAATTTCTATAATTTTGTAAACTGTTTATTATAAAAGAAAAATTATGTATCATATTCTGTATATTATATTAAAGGAAAAAAATTATACTGATAAAAAGTGAAATTTTTAGTATTTGATATGTAAGATAATTTTATGATATTGTTTCTCATTATCAAATGCTAGTGAATGCGATACATTGTACTGCAAAGTACGTAGCATACAGATACATCGAATCATCCGCCATATGTATATATGTATGTATGTATATTATTAATAGATATAATATCCGATATAAAGGGAGTTACCAAATTGATATTAGCACAACATTCATTAATATAAAACTAGTGGTAAATAGACAGTATCGGCATTGCCAGATATAGCCCATGAACAAACAAAGCTTAAGTTGCTTTAGGCATATACTGTTAATTATATTCGAGTCAACTTTAACGCACTCTAATATTATATTTTTTGGATAAAATTAACCAATCAAAGCCAAATATTCTGATAGATTGAGGTTTTTATATTGTTAAACCTTGCCCCTTAAACAAAATGGTTAAAAAAAATTAATATTATAAATTTTAGCCAAAAACAATTAACATAAAATTCTGTGAAGAATTCTGATTTTAGGAGGGTATTTAAATTTTATTAGACGGAGATGGGTTTATTTTTCCAGCTATTTGTCAATTTCATAAGCAATTTCAATTTGGAGGGCAACTGGTATAGTTTTTTAACAGATATTCGTTTACACCATAATTTATATGTTAAATTTTTTGTAAAGTTACTGATATTATAATATAGCTTAATTTTCCTAAATGTAAATTATATTCAACAATTTTAAAATTAATTACAATTAATATCTATTTAAAAATCAAAATATATCGTCAAAATTCTCATTCAAATTATAATCATCAGCCCAAAATCAAACAAATATGAAACTTAATCTATAATAACATATTGGATCATATAAATTTTTCAAAATCTACTTAACAATAAGCTCAAAGTTTTCACATATATTTACTGATCAACGCTCAATTTACGCCAATATTAAAAATTAAAATAGAAATATGCATATTGAAAAATCAATCAAATTATTAGGATTTGATTAAAAAAATATAACTGAAAATAATTAATAATGCTTTAAAGTTTATCAATTTCAATTAATAATAATAATAATAATTGAGTTTCAAATTATTATAACAATATCAAAACTCTATTAATAACAATTGATAAAATTGACCATTTAAGACACTGATTACTTTATTAATAATAACTATAATTCAATTAGTTGGAAAATCATTATATAATGGCAAAGAGAAATAAAAATATTTGGAAATATTTAAGATTCCTTAAATATAAACTAGATAAATAATATTTTAATTTATTTTCTAAATTTATATTATTTAAATTTACATTTTATAATAAATATTTTTTTTCAAGGTATGCATCAATATTAGAATATAAAAAATAAATTCACTATATTATACATATTTCAATTGATTTATTTGGAGCCAATAGTCATTAACTGAATCTTAGCTATAGACTGAAAATGAACATTAATCACACTTTCCATTTATTTGTGAATAAGAATATACGTATAATTATTATTTTATAAAAATTATAATAATATTATCTTATCAGACCTAATTAATACCTTAATAGAGTTTTAGAATCAATATCAATTTACTTTGATTGATATTATTAAATTGATATATTTATTATGAACTAATATTACACTAAAATTTAGTTTTTATTTGATGATCTTAAAACTAATCAAATAAATGTGGTATGGAATGTATATAATTGGCTATTATATTTAATATCAAGAACTCAGTTACAAACAGTTACATATATATTTATACTTATATTATAAATGATATAATGGCATTAAACTTTTTTATCAATAAAAATAAATCTATAAACCAAAAAAGGAATTTAATGTTTAAAATAGAATGAATTAAATGAATTTTTTGAATTCACTGAAATTGATTTAATTTAATAAAAAATTCAAGAAAAATTAAGTAAAAGAAATAAATATTTATTAATTAGTTATTATATTAAATAAGTATTTCTCATTATTGTAATAGTATATAATATTAGCTTAAATTTGAAGAAATGGGAAATTTTTTAATTTCTGATTTTTCAAACATATTATTAGTTTGAAATAAATAAATATATACAAAGTTAATAGGAAACTATATATTTTTAATATATATATATATAATAATTTTTTATTAAAAAATTAACTTTTTAAAATTGGTTGTTTAATTTAATTATACTTAAACTAAATAGTAATCATTAAAAATTTTTTATTTTAGTATTAGTAAAACTTAACTATAAACCCTCTAAAATTATTTAAAATTTATAAACAGCTTTTAGTAATAAAATATTATCTAAATTAACAATTTATCACTAGGTAAATTACTTTAAAGCTAAAAGAAAAACTATCTAAAACCTACTAAAATCTAAAAACTAACTTTAACTATTATTCTTTCAATTGTTAATAGAGTGAAAAAATATATTGAAAAGTACCTTTTTATTTTAGTTAAAGAATTATTTAAACACTTTAATATTAGTTTTACAAGTATTTTATATATATTAAAGTTTAAACTCAAATTAATAAATAAAAATATAAAATAGATACTTTATAATTTAACTAAAGCTTAAAAAAAGTTAGAGTAGCTATTGTTAAATAAAACTTACTAAAATATTATTAAAAGTTTAAACTTTTACAGTGAATAATTATAATTAATAAATCTTAAATCCCTATATATAATCTTTTATTAAAACACAAATTAAAATGCTAGATTAAATTAAATTAACCTTTTCTACAAATCCTTTTAAATAAATATTTTATTAATAAGTGAATATTAATTATTATAATAAATTATAATAATATATGCTATTTTTATTTAGTTCTTGAAAGAAAATTAATTAATAATAAATTTAATATTGTTTTTTTAAATAAAAGTATTTCTAATTAGTGTTTTTAATATAATTTAAGAAAACCTATTATTTTGCATAATAATTATAGAATTTATAAATCTAAAGCTATAAAAAACTTTTTAATTAAAAATAACTAGGAAAAACTACTACATCTAGTATATTCTTTAGATTATAACCTATGTAATTATAATTGCTTTAGGTAATTAAAAAACTAGTTTACAAGAAAGAAAATTTATACAAAAAAATTTAATTAGTTTATAAAACATTAAATTTCAGTCTTTAATAAAAAAAACTATTTTTTAAATATTTAATCTTTGCTAAAAGTATAACAAAGAGTTATTAATAATAAAAGAAACTATTAAATTTATATTATATATTTATTTTTATATATTATATATTAAAATATTTATTTATTTTCAATCACAAAAAATTCCCATTATTAAAAATACAGAGTAATATCAATATAATATTGATTTATTTAAGAATTTAGGTTAATATTAACCTTATACATGGTTATTATATTAAATATAATGATATTCATAGTTTTAGATGACTCTAAAAAAGGTAATAACTTTTTGGAACTAGTTAAAATTATAATATAAATTTGATTTTAATTTAATTTTTCTTATATATTATATTAGCTATTATATTAATAACTATTTTTATAACTTATATAAATCATTGAAATTTAAAATTGATTTTTTTACTCTCAGTTTTAATATATTTAATTCAAACAGATCAGAAAATTTTATTTTGAGAATATGTTGATTAAAACCACATAAGATATATAACAGTGGTCTAAATTTTCTATCATTGTCTTATATATAAAATGTCAAATAATTAAAAGATTTATTTCTTTATACTATTCCTCTTATATTGACTATATTTAATATAATCCAATACTTGAAAAAATTTCAGATTAAATCTACTTACTAGTATCAATAAATGATTATTTTTAATTATAAATATTAGTGTATCTGATAAAAGGATTTTAAGTTAAATAATAATATGTAATATTTTATATAATTTATTTAGATTCGACATTGTAAAATGATTTAAAAATAAATGAATCTTGAATTTTTATATTACTAATTTAATAATTATTATTAATATGATATTTATATATTTTAAATTTAAATATTGATTAATAATTTTATATATTATATAAAATGAATAGTAATTTTTTATAAATTAAGTAATTTAATTATGTTTTTTGTTTAATTCAATGATTTAATAAATTTTATATTAATTATAGCGTGTTCAAAAAGTTTGAGATTAGAGAGTTAATCAAGTATTATAATTCTGCCTAAAATTATTAAATAATTCAAAATAGTTCAACTTTTACTATTATCTTGTTTAGTTGAAAATAGCTTTAGAGAAATTTCGCCAATATATGTGATTGTCTACTAACTCTTTTAACATGCTATATTAGGTACATTGATGATTTGTATTTTTGAATTGTAATAAAATAAAATAAATTATATATATAAAGTAATATTGTTTTAATATTTGATATTATATAAAAATTTC
Organism: Conidiobolus incongruus B7586; assembly: GCA_000697335.1. Lineage (NCBI taxonomy): Eukaryota > Fungi > Entomophthoromycota > Entomophthoromycetes > Entomophthorales > Conidiobolaceae > Conidiobolus > Conidiobolus incongruus. The sequence goes on along the minus strand of JNEM01014861.1, from coordinate 384 downwards.
TGTGTTTCATTTAATATTATGGATAATATATAATATTTTTATAAAATTCAACCTTAAATATATGAAATAATAATAAAACACATTAGCCATGATTTTACTAAATCTTTATTATTTATAAATATATTTGTTATTAATTAAAATTTTGGGAAATATAATATAATATTCCAATCATATATATTTTATAATTTGATATTTAATTCTTTATATTAATTTTAATTTATTTAGTTAATATAAGTTTAAAAAAAGAAAATGAAAAATTTTTAATTTCAGATTTTTCAAATATATTATTAATTTTAAGAAATTAATTATATATAAAAGATTTAATAATTTTGAGTTATATATATATATATAAAATTTATTATTCATTTTATTAGAATATTTTTA
>JNEM01014858.1:0-21452 GCA_000697335.1 Conidiobolus incongruus B7586 | reverse complement strand
CCTTGAAAAAGTACTCGAAAATAAACTAAGCCCAAAATTAAACTAAGATATAAGGCTTTGACATAAGTTCTCCTTCTTTCTCAACAACATAAGGAATTAACAAGACACCTAACTTGATAACTAAGTCATTATTTTCCTAAGTTTCCAATATAACCCAAATACAATCACTAGAAGTCATATCCTTCAGAACTACAACGTCAACTAGACTATTGAAAGGTTAAAACTACCACCACTACCATCAACAGCAAATTACAATATATCATAAAAAGAGACTTGAGACTTACCTTCAATAATAGCGTACCAAGCACCTAACAAACTGGAATTAACAAAGTCAATTTATCAGTTATGAATTACGATTGTATAATTTAATTTAATTTTTGAATTGAGTTTATGGTTCTAAAATTCAATTAATAAAGTGAGTGAGATTAATTAGGAAGATTTATTAATGATAAATTAGATGAAATGCTGGGAATTGATTTTATTCGAGTTATTATTTGATTATATTTATAATAAATTTTAATTGATATATGGGGTAATATATGGCCAGTAAATAATCATTATAAATATTGAAATCATTTGGCAATACGTTGGTAAGATTTCAAAATAATCTAAGCCTATTTTTTGATATGACTATATTGTATTCATTTCTCAGTAAAGCGTCTGAGCTATGTCAAAATTATCATCTTAAGGTATTGTAAAACCTTAGTTGATTACAATATTGATATTGTATAAATAATTATTATTGTTCTTATAGCATATAAATTAATCGAATAGCTAATTACAATCAGTATCCAATAAATACAAATTTTAAGTTTTCTACAATAGCAATAAGCAAGATACCTTATGCTTTAATCACCTTTGGGTTAGATACAGAGTTTATTTCAATCATTGTGAAATATATAATTAAGTTCCCGTTGAATAGTAATAAAATCAATTGAAGAATATTCATAAAAAACTAGCAACGATCAGTTATTAATGATTTAATAATCATATTGTTAGATAATGTAATCAATAACCTAGCAAATCAAAGATAAGTACAGCCACTATCAATAGGGGCAATCAAAGAATCACCAATAATTCAATAATATGAAGCATTCTGAAATTATTTTGATACTTTTCAAAACTCAAAAGCATTGAAAGTTTTTTTTTACTATTATAAACCCCCTTAGTTATTAGATAAACTATTTTAATAATATAGGGCATGTAATAATATATAATCCTTAATGTTAGTTACCTTTGATTTATATTCTAAATTATTCAATATTTTTAATTAAATATCTAAAACCTTCTCCTGATAATCACAAATTAATTTTCACCAAAATCATCAATATTCATCTAACCAAGGACCGAACAATACTAGCCTATTCAATAACAAACATCCAATTGAAATGGATGAGCCAATAGAAATATAGTGTAAAATCATTTCATAACTCGCTATTTCTTAACTCATAGACTAGTATTAACAGCACCAATAAACCAAATAAGGAAATGCCAATTTGGCAATTTGGAATCTCTATGAAATTGGACACAAAAGGAATTTTCCTTTTGCATGATCGAGGATCTTGATTGGTAAAAATTTTTTAATTTAAATTTTTCTCTTAAAAAATAATTCTGGTTATGGTTAGAATTGGTGTAGGATTAATTTTATTAGGTTAATTAAAATTGGTCAAAATATCTAGAATATTTTCATTCATATATACTGAAGCCATGATAATTATCTCAGGATTGTTATCATCCTATGGCTCATATCCAAGTGACCTATTTGCCAACTCTAAAGTGCCACTAATGACTATCACATTACAGAATAGATAAGATTTACGTTTTAGCTTGATATATTTGCAAAATTGTCAATTTCCTACTTAGTTAGGATAGTTACATGTAGAATTGATGTTTGTTAGATCAATAGTTAAGATTTGCACCCAATTCGGTGATGAATGGATTAGATTTTATATAAATGAATTTGTATAATAAACAAAGGAATATATAATTCATTCGACTATCGCTATATGATTTATAGGTTCATTATAACTATTATATTTCAATTATTAAGTGTATAAATTTTTTAGTATTGAATGAGAAATGATTTATTATAATCATATTCACTCTCAGTGATTTTTACTATTTTTCCGTCTTATTAACAATTTTGGTAACATTGAAGTTCTCACTTGATTTCAATTCATATTGGCTATTGATGCTTGGTTTTCATATTTGAACAAATTTTTGAAGATTGTGCTTAAAAAATGTGGTTTTGCGTATCATCTTATGATTACCAACTCTTATTGATATAATAAAAATAAAATCATTATCAAAACATTTTCATTTATACATCATCAAAAGGAGATATTTAAAAAAAACAATAAAATGATAATATCAAAATCTAATCTCTGCTAATATTACAAACAACAGTTTTTCACTTCTTCATATTTTGTCCAATCCACACTTGAACGCTTTACTAAATATATCTTTTTCTGTTTCACATTTTCAACCATTAACTTCCTGTCAATAAGGTAATAATATTAACACAATTGGCAATTGTCAAGTCTGCAAACATAATATAAACAAGGATAAATTAATTAAAAGAAACTGTTGGAGTGGAAATAAACGAATGAGAAAAAACTAATTCATCTAATGTTGTTTCATCGAAAGAAAAGTTTTTCACAAAGTATGTAACGCCAATTCAGGAAAGATTCCGTATCCAAATTGAATATTTTAGTTGTGAAGTTGATGACTTTGTAGATATTTTTTGGCAACTATTCGGCATTTATTACTCTTTAGAAATATATGAAATAGGAACTGATAGCTTAGTTGCTTTGCTTTGGATTGCTATTAATTTATCCTAATCTCTGCAGTTTGTACGACCGTACTAACTGTTGGAAATGAGGCAGAAATATGATTCTGGATTTTCTATAATGATAATATTTTGGAATTAGTTGGAATTAAAATAGTAGAAACATTAGATTGTACAATGGATCAGTCCCAATAAATTCTACATATTTCCAATTTGGTAAATTCTTGGAATCAGTTACATATTCTATTAGATTAATTTGATAAAAATATTTTTAACATAAGAAAAAATTATTAGATATCAATTAGTATCAAATTCATCTTGTATCTCTATTCCATACTATAATATTTTGATAATACCTGGCACAATTTTTCTAATCCTCTTTTCATTTAATTTACATTTGTCGAAATAAAAACGTTGGATCTAATTTGAAATACCAAGAACTGAAATATATCAATTAAATTTTTAAATTTCGAAAAGATAGATTGAATAATGTATACATTCAAGTATTACATAAAGAGTCTTTAAAATTTATTCATCAGAATTTTCTATAATTTGATATGACTATCTCAAAATTTGTAAATATTGAAAATTGTCAAATTCCCGATTTAGGCCAATTTTTCTATTAAATAGACACAATAAATATTCCAATCATTTCTAATATCATGTATTTCCTGAGTGTATATGAGATGAATTATGCAGGAATGAGCCAAACTTTTTATCTCTTTTTATCTAACAAGATAAATTAATTAATATTCAATATAAGATCCATTATCAAAATAATTAAGTAATATATATTGTAATGAATGAAATTAAAAATATTCCAATTTCGGCTGAGAAATTTCAAGTCATACCTTTCTTTTAAGCTAAAATTGAACACCTTTCCCGGAATTTCCACTGGCTCTAAGTACGCCTTACAATATTTAATCAAGGCCTAGATAAACTCTGATTTGCAGTACACATATTTGGAAAATGTTTGGATATTATTCTACCAAGCTTTTAATATCAAGCAATAGACCATTAAAAACACTATTATTATCTTCAGTCAAATATGAACAATTCTGGCTATGTTTCAACTTCAAAAACATTAGAACAAGTTGAAATCTCATTCAACTGTTTTAGATATTAAGTGAAGGTGGAAAAGTTAGAATTATATAAGCACATCCTGGGAAATCTGTGTCCAGAGTAATTTAGATAAATTAGAGAGATCTGGGGAATTCCAGGTTAGAGTTAGTGAGATAATGGTTTATTGATTTATGTCAAATAGATGGGAGGACCCAGATCGAGCTCATCTTGTTTAGAATTGCTCTAGTACTGGGTTTTATATAGAGTGAGCTGGGCAAGGCGATTTAAGGGTTTTCCCGGCTACATGTATCATCTACGAATTAGAAAATAGAGCAGAAGCTTCTGACATAAGAGGGGGAAATAACTACAACATTAGGTTAATGTAAAAATACTTAAGTAGAAGGGGGTCAACTGACTTATCACAATATAAACTCCATGTAAATCCAGGTTTTATTTAATCTCTAATATTAAATAACTTGTTAATCAGGGACAAACAACACTTAACCTAAACAAACAAAATATGCTATATAGAATATATAAATCGATGAATACAAAATCCCAAATAATAAATTTTATATTTCCTATGTCGCTTGAATATGCAATTATTTGAAATGTAATATAAAATTCAAACACAAAAGCTATCCCTTCTAAACCTTGTTAGAATAAATATAAATATTAATTCTCTCTGAGGTTTTAATCAACTATAAAAACAAGTGTCGTTGGTATAGATTTAATTTTTTTGAATTAATATCAAAATAAATCATAAAAAAGTATACTTCTGAGTCAAAACGTTAAACAACATTGCTTAATAATAAAGTTAATAAATGTTCGCTAATATATTTCCAGATACTTTGTTACAAAGAATCATCAATATATTCGAAATATTAATAAAATTCAAAACAAACAAAATAATGAAATAATAGTTTCATAAGTAAAATAATGATTTGTTTCTTTTTATTTTTTATTAACAAAGTTTTCATCAAATAATATAAAATAACACATATCCTTACTAATATTTGGTTTTTCAATTTAAATAGTGTATCCCAAACTTAAAAAATTAAATATCAGATATTTGAATGTAAACTATTTGATATATAGAAACCAATGATCATCAGAGTTTATTTTTAATATTTTTGTTATTTGATAAATTGTATTTTAAGAATCTATTAAATTATTTTTATTATTCAAATTGGATGTAAAATTAATTATGAATTTAATAAAAATTATATAATAAAATCAATAATTTTATATTATCAATTTTTATTTTAACAATAAATATCTATAAATAATTTAATGATAAATAAATCCAAATAATTTAAACATCATTTAGCAAAATTATTTATCTTTATTTATATAGCGAAAAAATTCCTGAATTTATTCTTAAACTTTAAAATATAATTACAATTTTGACTAAATTTTTAAGTGTAATAAAACCTAAAATAGCTGCTGTTTTATCCTTTAGACTTTTAGATCAAGGTACTTCCTTGATTTTTCATTAAACAATGTAATAAATATCATATATCATTTGGTAATTATACTAATACTTAGTAATATATAATTTTATTGAATATTTTATAAATAATGGTTATAAATTAAGCATAATAATTATAAAATTTAAAAAATAAATTCAAAACTCATATAAGTAATTTTTGTCAAAGTTTTAAATATTTAATAATATTATTATTGATTTTAAATAATGATAGTTTTTAAGATTAAAAGCAAATAACATTTTAATATATATTATATAAATAAATATATATAATATAAAATTAATATATTTTGTTATTATTACTTTTTATTTAAATAAAGGAAAAGATGTGTATAAGAGACAGGATATAAGGCTTTGACATAAGTTCTCCTTCTTTCTCAACAACATAAGGAATTAACAAGACACCTAACTTGATAACTAAGTCATTATTTTCCTAAGTTTCCAATATAACCCAAATACAATCACTAGAAGTCATATCCTTCAGAACTACAACGTCAACTAGACTATTGAAAGGTTAAAACTACCACCACTACCATCAACAGCAAATTACAATATATCATAAAAAGAGACTTGAGACTTACCTTCAATAATAGCGTACCAAGCACCTAACAAACTGGAATTAACAAAGTCAATTTATCAGTTATGAATTACGATTGTATAATTTAATTTAATTTTTGAATTGAGTTTATGGTTCTAAAATTCAATTAATAAAGTGAGTGAGATTAATTGGGAAGATTTATTAGTGATAAGTTAAATAAAATGCTGGGAATTGATTTTATTCGAGTTATTATTTAATTATATCTATAATAAATGTTAATTAATATATGGGGTAATATATGGCCAGTAAATAATCATTATAAATATTGAAATCATTGGGCAATAAGTTGGTAAGATTTCAAAATAATCTAAGCCTATTTTTTGATATGACTATATTGTATGCATTCCTCAGTAAAGCGTCTGAGCTATGTCAAAATTATCATCTTAAGGTATTGTAAAACCTTAGTTGATTACAATATTGATATTGAATAAATAATTATTATAGTTCTTATGGAATATAAATTAATTGAAAGCAAACTACAATCATTACCCAATAAAAGCAAACTTTAAGTTTTCTACAATTGCAATAAGCAAGATACTATACTTTAATCATCATTGGGTTAGATACAGAGTTTATTTCAATCGTTGTGAAATATATATTCAAGTTCCCATTGAATAGTAATAAAATCAACTGAAGAATATTCATAAAGGAACTAGCAACCATCAGTTATCAATGATTTCATAATCATGTTGTTAGATAATGTAACCAATAACCTAGCAAATCAAAGATAAGTATAGCCACTATCAAAAAGGGTAGTCAACGAATCATCGCTAATAATTTTCAATGATTTGAAGCATTCTGAAATTATTTTAACACTTTTGAAAACTCAAAAGTATTAAAAGTTTAGTTTTACTATTATGAACCCTCTTAGTTATTAGATATACTACTTTAATAATAGAGTGCATGGGATAATATAGAATCCTTAATATTAGCTACCTTTGATTTATATCAGTATTTTAAATTATTCAATATTTTTTATTAAATATCTAAAACCTTCTCCTGATAATCACAAATTAATTTTCACCAAAATCAGCAATACTAATATAACCTAAGACCGAACAATACTAGCCTATTCAATAACAAACATCCAATTGAAATGGATGAGCCAATAGAAATATAGTGTAAAATCATTTCATAACTCGCTATTTCTTAACTGATAGACTAGTATTAACAGCACCAATAAATCAAATAAGGAAATCCCAATTTGGCAATTTAGGATCTCTATGAATTTGGACACAAAAGGAATTTTCCTTTTGCATGATCGAGGATCTTGATTGGTAAAAATTTTTTAATTTAAATTTTTCTCTTAAAAAATAATTCTGGTTATGGTTAGAATTGGTGTAGGATTAATTTTATTAGGTTAATTAAAATTGGTCAAAATATCTAGAATATTTTCATTCATATATACTGAAGCCATGATAATTATCTCAGGATTGTTACCATCCTATGGCTCAAATCCAAGTGACCTATTTACCAACTCTAAAGTGCCACAAATGACTATCACATCACAGAATAGATAAGATTTACGTTTCAGTTTGATATATTTGCATAATTGTCAATTTCCTACTTAGTTAGGATAGTTACATGTAGAATTGATGTTTGTTAAATCAATAGTTAAGATTTGCACCAAATTCGGTGATGAATGGGTTAGATTTTATATAAATGAATTTGTATAATAAACAAAGGAATATATAACTCATTCGACTATCGCTATATGATTTATAGGTTCATTATAACTATTATATTTCAATCAATAAGTGAATGAATTTTTTAGTATTGAATGAGAAATGATTATTATAATCATATTCACTCTCAGTGATTATTACTATTTTTCCGTCTTATTAACAATTTTGGTAACATTGAAGTTCTCACTTGATTTCAATTCATATTGGCTATTGATGCTTGGTTTTCATATTTGAACAAATTTTTGAAGATTGTGCTTAAAGAATGTGGTTTTGCGTATCATCTTATGATCACCAACTCTAATTGAGATAGTAAATATAAAATCATTACCAAAACATTTTCATTTATACATCATCAAAAGGAGATATTTAAAAAAAACAATAAAATGATAATATCAAAATCTAATCTCTGCTAATATTACAAACAACAATTTTTCACTTCTTCATATTTCGTCCAATCCACACTTGAACGCTTTACTAAATATACTTTTTTCTGTTTCTCATTTTCAACCACTAACTTCCTGTCAATAAGGTAATAATATTAACACAATTGGTAATTGTCTAGTCTGCATGCATATTATGAACCAAAATCAATTCATTGAAAGCAACTTTTGGAGTGGATTTAAGAGTATGAGAAAAAACTAACTCATCTAATATTAATACATAAAAAGAAAATTTTGTTATGAAGTATGCAACGCCAATTCAGGAAAGATTCCGTATCCAAATTGAATATTTTAGTTCTGAGGTTGATGACTTGGTAGATATTTTTTGGTAACTATTCGGCATTTATTACTCTTTAGAAATATATGAAATAGGAACTGATAGCTTAGTTGCTTTGCTTTGGATTGCTATTAATTTATCCTAATCTTTGCAGTTTGTACGACCGTACTAACTGTTGGAAACGAGGTAGAAATATGATTCTGGATTTTCTATAATGATAATATTTTTGGAATTAGTTGGAATTAAAATAGTAGAAATATTAGACTGTACAATGGATCAGTTCCAATAAATTCTACATATTTCTAATTTGGTCAATTCTTAGCGTCCTTTTCATTATCAACTAAACTAATTTAACTTGATATAATTATTTATAACATCTAAGGTAAATTATCAAATATCAGTTTAGTTTCAAATTCATATATTTTTTTATTTCATCAAATAATAGCTTAGCAATATTTAGTTTGGCTTCACTAATTTGCTTTATGTTAATCTTTTCAGTGATATTAATAGAACACTTGGGGACCTGTGATATTCAAAAACAATCCTTGAAATACATAAAGAAACTATCATATATTTAACTTTAAAAAAATTCAATAGAATTAACCATACTATAGTTAATATATTCATTTTGATTTTTTAAAATTTTTTATGTTTTAATAAATTGAAAATATTATATAAAAAATCCGATTAGTATCAAAATCCGCAATAATCGGGCAATATTCCCAAATTTTCCAATTTGAATTCGGTACCGGAAATATACTAATCATTTCTCTTTCTAAAAATTTTCCCAACTTATATCAGATCAAACTCGAACAATTTTTTAATTTAATCTCCTTTCAGATTAATAACAAATATTTAATATATTTAACAAATATACTGGTTACTTAGATCAATCCCATTCGGTATTATTCTTGTTATATTCATTATTACTCCTAAATCCAAATCTATTTGATCTCCTTAATTCCAAAATATATCTTTATTCCAGTTTTATTTCGAACCACAATTAGGTAATGAAATGTACCAATCAATTAGTATTTTACATTGTATTATTAGGATAGATACTTTATATGATGAATAATAATGAAATTTGACCTTAATTTTTGAATATTACTAATTTCAAAAATAGTACAATAATATATTAGAATTCAACACCAATCATGATTCAGGTGATATTGGGGTTATAATATAATTTAATTTCTGAAGTTCAATATTTTACAAACTAAATTTTGTTCAAGTCATGTTAGTCATATTTCCAAGATTAATTATTTAAAGTTGTTATATTGATCTCCTTTAACATGCCAAAAATATCTTGGAAAAATTATTGTTTTTAAATAAACAAATCATCAATTATTGTAATGTTTACTAATATAGTTTTTTAATCAATATTACAATATGAAGATCCTTTTAAATGGATAAATATGATATATATTTATCAAATAAGCTCAAAAAATTAATTTTAATTTCACAAGCTTAATAATGTTAATCAGAATAGAATATAACTATGAAATACTCATTACTCTCACAAATTATATAACTATAAACAAAATAAGAAATATTTTATTATATGATTAATCTAAATACGTGTATATATTAAAATTTTACTAAAAAAATTATATTTAATTAGAGTTTGATAGTAATTAGTGTAAATTACAATATTATCAGAAATAATTTTTTGGGTAATTTTTCAAATTTATTAAAATTGATAGCAAATATTGGCGTAAATCATATGACTATGAAATTTTTGAATAATAATATTAGAACCATAGAGGAAATATTAATTTCATTGTTAATAATTTATCTTTATATAATTAATGCTAAACTGTAATATTTTTTAATTAGGAAAATCGTGGTCAAACAGTATTATTAAATAAAATTCATCTAGCAATAATATTGCGAATAACCAATAATTTGTTTCTAATAGCTCTATTTTAAATTATTTAACTATTGCAAAATTTATTTTATTCCAATTAAAATGCATTTCATGATTTATGTAATTAATAACAAGTTGGTAAAATATTTTGAAATATAAAATAATTGTATAGAATTAACCAAATCAATGATTTTTTTTTCAAATTTAATGAACTAGTACCATTAATTTTAATGCAAATTATTTTAAATCAAAAATCAATTTATCCAATTATTACAGATATCATCTTTTATCATCTCACCATAAATGGAAGTCGCCAATACCCAATATATATTAATAGAAATTACTGGAAATATTCGAGGAATTAATGCCAATAATAATTGTTTAGAAACCTTTAAATTGTATTCTTCATGTTATATTATCTTCAATAATCTTACAAACTTTAATATGTAATTATTAGTGCTCAGAATTAAACACCGCTAAATTAACATAATTTTTATAGGTGAACAAAATTAATTGATATAACTTTATATTAATATTTAGTGAAAAGGTAAATATTCTTCTAATAACTATAGACTTCAATATAAATGATGAATATACTAAATGTAGATATAATAATCACTCTTGAATTTAATTTTAAGTTTTAATATTCATCATCTTGTGGATTTTTGTGCAATAATGAAATCAAATATTGAGTTTATAGATTGTAAACTGTACCGAATATATTGAAATAATTATCTAAATTTAAGTAATTTGCATAATTTAACAATATTTAATATTGAATTAAAGCCAAATAAGTAAAATAATTTATATAAAAACTGTACTTATTTGAATTATAATATGATAATTTGATTCTCCTCAAAATTAGTTTTGTATATTAATAAAATGAATTACCAATTGTGGTGACATTAATATGAAAATAGAAATGACTAAATTTATATTAATGCTGTGTAAAACTATATTAATAATGATTTATATTTTAAATTGATAATTATTATTTAATAAATTCTTATAATTTAATAAAATTTAGTAAGCGTATCAAAGAATACCTTAGAATATTAATTAATGAACTATATCACTAAAGTCTTAATTGATATGAAAAATTCAAGTTGACAATATAATTGTGTTAAGGATTATATATTTAGTATTCTTTTATATATTTTAATAATAATATTTTTACATATGAATTTTTGTTTGTTCACTAGGAAATAACTTGACTTTATACAAGTAAATGATCAAAGAAATAAAAAATCTTTATTCAACATGTAAATTGTATTTATAAAAATTTGAATCGAAATATAATATTTGTTATTTGATATCGACATATATAAGTGGATTATACCTCATTTTTTACAATTCCTATGATATTGATAATGGATCACATTGGCCAAAAATATCATAGGTAACTGGAAATAATAAATAAACTTAAAAATTGAGCTATTTAATATTTGGAAGGGGTGTTGTGTTTTAAAATAAGTTTTTTAATTAAAGGTGGTTGTTAGAAAAGAACTCGTAGTACAATTTAGTAAATTATTTACTAACAAGCTTATTTAAATAGATGATTCAGTGAATGATATACTAGCAAAGAGTATCCTTTATTTATCGACTGACAAATAGTATCGCCCTAACTATCCAATCGAGATGGACGCTTAATTTTGAAATGCAACAAGGGGGAATATAAATATCATTGAAGATTTTATCTATAAATATTTTAGGAAGTCAATATTTTCTATTAATATATAGTCCATATAGTTCAAAATAATATAACCTAATTTATCATGTATTATTCTTCCAATTTATGTATCAACCAATAATTTTATTAATCTAAATCTGTAAGATATTTTTGAAATATCACAAAACGTCGAAGTATCAAATAATTATATAACATCCGTTAAATTTTCAAAAAACAGTGGATATTTTTTTCGGAGAGTGTCATATTATTGTTTTATTCTTTATCAATAAGATCTTTATAAATTATAATTTTATTATACCATATAAAGCGGTATACCTTATGATTTTCAATATAACAATAAAACAAATATTTTTATGACATCTAAATTTTATCATAATATGATGCATTAATATTGAAAAGTTTAAATTAATTGGTGTCTCAATGCAATTTGTATATAATTATTATTTAGATTTGTAATAGTTATATACTTTAAATTATTAAGTATTAATATCTTAATATTCAGAATAATAGTCCAATTAGCAATCAATCTATTAACTTCATAACAAATTCTTATTTTTGGTAAACTTCTTAATAGTTAAATCCAAAATGATATATCATTTTGTTAATTACTATATTATTGCTTAATTCAAAAAATTCAAATATTATATAAATCAATAAAAAATATTACATTATTTACAACTCAAAGCTTTGAAATGTAAATTAGATTGTTGGTTAATTTTGATATATTAGATATCCTTATAAAAAAACTTGTAAAAATGATCATCAAACTCAATTTTTCTACATTGAATGCTCATATTATTAATTGTTATTTTTCTCGATCAAATATATATTAAATTCAGAAATTAGTTCAATTACCCAATTATTATATATATATATATACTCATATTTCAGAACAATATATAATTAAATATTTTAAAATTTCAAATTTTGACTTTTTATAACAAAAAATATTTAATATTTAAAATCAATCAATGCTCTAATTTCTGAATTATATTATTAATATCTAGTATTCTTTTTTTAAGGTTTAATTATGGCTTTCTATCTTAATAGGATTAATATAATATATTCATGTCATTGGTATACTGTAATCTGAAGCAACTTTTTAGAATCTAGAGGTCATATCTTTCTCATCTATAGCCTTTATCTTTATAAATCAAACTTGATTTTGGAATAATAACAATGTTTTTCAATAAGGTTGCTGTTTGGAGCTTAAAAAAGAAAATCATGGTATATAAATTTTTATTTAATGAGGCACTTTATAATGGGCTTTGATATATGATTTTGATCATTATATTGCTGGAAAATAATTAATTCTGGGTTAAATTTATACTTTATAAATATTAATTGATTTGAATAAATATCATTATAGGTAACCATTAATAAATCTCTTTAATAACTAAAATATATAGCACCTTTGTATACCATATATCCGGACCATCAGATTAAGATTCCTTAGTTTTATTATTACGTCCAAATGATATAATTTAAAACGATCATTTGATAAATCTCAATACTATTTAATAAAAAACGAGATCCGAATATTGATTTCGCATTTATCTGTGAAAGAACATCCTTGGAATGATTGAAAGTTGACCATTGGTGCTTTAGAGCATATTGATAATTTATATTCTATTCTTGGTAAATTTAAAATAGTTTCTTTAAGACTATTGTCTGAAACTCAATTGGTTTCGTATAGCAAATTTAGCAAATTAAGGTAGAATAAAGCCCTATTATCTTAAATTGATATATACTTTTTTATAATAATAATTATTATATGAATAATATAAATCCTAATATGGCTAATATTGGGAAATGAAATATAACATTGTTTTTGAGAATTATTACAAAAGTAATCAATTAATTAGATGAATTTGTTTGAGTACAATGCTTATCAAATCACTTAAAAATATTGCAATTTATTAATATTATTTTAGTCTAAGAGATAAAATTATTTTTTAAAACTTTTTTATTTTGAAAATTTTTAAAAATAACAAGTATTTACTTATATATATATATATATATATTATATCCATGAAACAGTTAAGAATACATTGAATAGTTACATTCTTTTAAATTTATTGGACAAATAATTTATAATTTTTTAATTAATCAGAATATGATCCAATGATTTAATTTTCTCGAAAATTAAATTATTTATTTAAAATAATATATTTTGAAATATAATTGGTATTATTTGAATTATACTAGTTTAAATATTTTATTTCTTTTTTTGTCATATAAAATTGAACATTGATAAAAATAGAAAGAAAAAGCGAAATCTTATTGAACCATTTGATCAATTTCTGAACTTATTGTATGTTGATTTAAATCTATTAAAGTTCTTTTGAAAATATACTCGAAATTATGCTATGATATCAATATTAATATACTATCGTAATATTTCTATAAAGACTAATTTTATGAACCTCTGTTTATGAGAGAAATCAATATCTAAGTCTTACACAGAATAATCATATAATTACTTCAAATTAGATTTAATCTGATATTTAGTTACTAATATAATAGTATTAATTGTTACATTGAAAATTACATGAAATTATATTAACTGTAAATATGTAATTATCAAAACGAATATTGAACATTAGATAGTGTATTAAATGAGCTTAATAATTAGATATCGTTATTAACAATATTATATCACCTATGGATTTTAAATATTTATTTTTACATTAGACTTGCTATAAATAGCTAAAAATACCATTATTAATAGAAATCATTGATTATAAAAAAGAATTCAAGTTTGTAATAATATATTTACTGATCTTATTTTTATTATAAAGACACACTTAATTATACTTAAAAATATTTCAGTTTCATAATTAACATTTGGTTACCAAATTGCTTTATATTTCACATTTTCAGTATAGGTTTTAATATTTTGAAAATAGAATTTTAATAATTATTTATGTTTGTGCACTTTGAATATTGATATTTGAACTAATCGGCGGTATTGAGTTGAGTTGTAGTGGTCGTTATCCAATATTAAGAAATTGGTCAATTTGTAAAGCTTAAATACCTTCAGTTATTGTCCTTAGAGTTATGAAAATGATATTAATATAATTCTCAGAGAGCAAAAGAGAATGATACTATACACCATTCAAGTCAGTCTATGCAGGGTTAATTGAAGTATATGAGAATGTGCTAATTAATCAATAATTTGTATGATATTCTGACTGATCAAATACTAGACATGTAAGGATGAAAGATTGGTGATTAACAAGAATATTATACTGGGAGAGAATTAGTTTGTGCAAATCAGGCTCTCAGATACTCCGTTAGAGCAATATTCATATTTTTAAATCATTATAAATTTATATAAATTGAATATTATTTGTACAACATCGATTATCATTAACTTGTATTTAAACCAGTTTAAACACGTCTTAAAGAGAAAAATCAATCAATTCTTTTGAAAGAATATTCTAATATTTGTTAATAATTTTGAGCAGTTTTTACTTTGTTGTGAACTTTATTGGAGATACTCATCCGCATTATATGTGAATAATATCTGTGCTCTATCAACTTATAAGAATTTTTGAATAATATTGAGAATATTATAATAAAAAAGGATTAACAGTCAAATAAAGTATCACTGTAATCGAAACTAAAAAGATGTCTTGCAAATAAAACAGAAACCTATATTTTATTTAGTATATTTAATCTTTCACCAACATTAATACATTATTTATTAAGTATATCAAATGTTTTTCATTATGTCCGAATTCAAATAGTCTATGAATCTTAATGAATAATTTGGCAATTTACTCCCGCCACTGGTATTTTCATGATATGGATTAATTTGTAACATCAAAATGAACATATTTGAAATTTGATGTTATTTTTTTTAACAATATTTTTGCCAATTCATTAATTTGTGGAATTATATATTCAATTTAAAAATAAAATCAATACAAAACAATAATTTTATTCTATTAAAAATTGATCAAATGAATTATATTGAATATATAAATTTGCAATTAATCAATATATTGAAACAAATTTAATACAGGTTATGATTTTTGCATTAGAATTATAAATGCTATAACAACTATATATAATTTTAAAAAAGGAGATACCAAACTATATGTTTAATATTAAACTTTTGAAACTTGGCATCATTTATTGATTGGCTAATTAAGTTATCTATGAATCTGGTTATGTTTATAATCTATACAGATTAAATCGAATTATAATCCGAGGCATCGGATAAGTTTATTAGTTGATTATTTACATATTCACTAGCAATCAAAATATTAAAATTTATTAGCTTTTTAGTGTATATTGTGAAAATTTAATAAAATATCATTAAAAGTTCATTTCAATATTTATTATATATTTCTACTAAACATTAATTCAAAGATATCAATATCTATACCATATTTTAGACATTTTAAGGTACTGTTGACCTTGAAACAAAATTGTCAATATTCTATTGACAATAATAGGTATCCATTTAATTTATAACCGGTTTAAATTGATAAAATAAGCTGCCAAATCAATTAGAAAAATTCGGAAGGGTCACAAAAGATAATGCTCACGTGTTTATTATTACATTACAATAGTAATTAAATTGAATCTAAAATCAAACGGCATTCGGCATTATAAAAGTAGGTCGAAGAGCTCATTGTTACAAGGATAACATACTATCTTAAAGGACATTGCAAATATTTCAAGTATCTTTAATGAAATTTTCAGCTATAGCTAATATCGTTATCGGTGCCCTTTTAATGGCTTCCACCGAAGCTACTGTAAGCCACCGACCCCTTCCTTTTGGATGTCTCAAGAAATTCTCTGGTGAAGTATCTTATACAGATGAACAATTGACTAGTTCTTTGATGGTTCGATTCCGAAATAATTACCATTGTTATGGCTGGTGTGATTATTACTTTCTACAAATCTCGCCTGATGCTAAGCGTGCAAAAGATGTACTTGGAGCATTCGATCTCTCCAAACCACACAGCTGCTCCGAATGGTATAACCAATATTATGCTCCTAAAGCAATGATTCGCACTAATGGCACCGTCAAGACATTCTCAACTCCGGTAGATGAAAGTAAAGAGGTTAGTGGATGGGTAGCGATTGACAATTCATTGAAATTCAATAACACTCATTGGAAAATTGTTTTGAACAAACCTATTGAAATGATCCAAGTACCTCTCATGTTCCAAGATCGCCATAACAAATTGGTATATACCAGATTTGATTTTCAAGATTCAAATCTTCAAAATTATTTGAAAAAGCAATGGGGAGTTGAGGCTTTCGGAGCTGATAAGAGAGTTTGTAAGAATATACATGCTTATATGAAGGATAACCCAGAAGCCAGTAATGAGGTATTGTTGTTCAATCCAGAATACACTTTAGTAGTAAATCACCAATGTTTAATGGCTATCAAAATGCTGGATATTCTTGGACAAGGAAATAATTACCATCAAGAGCGATGCTTGAGCTTGGAGAAGAATGACTGGCAAGTAAATAATCGAAATCATGGATGGCATGATGCTAAACAATGTACCCACGATGATATCAGAAAACGCAAGCGCAAAATTGATACAGAATATATTGAACCTGAGTATATTACAGAAGATATTGTTTATTGTAAGACCCTCCCATTCCGCAAAGGAGACGACTATGTCAGCTGTGAAGATGGTCAAAAACTCAAAACCGTTGAACAATATCAGGAAGATGTTGCAGTTAAAATCTTCTTTGCTTTTGCCAAATCAGGTGTGAGCATGGTTCCTTTCGTTGGAAATGTACTCTCCGGAATTGTTGGTTACCTCGAAGATTCTAGTTCTTTTAAATCAATTGCAACAGGTGTCGCACAAGATCTTCAAGTACCACTAGAAAAATTGACCAGTAAAGCTGAAGTTATAAGCAAAATCGCTGGTGCTTTAGCTTCTCTTGTCAAATAATTCTAATACCTTTTTAATTTTTATTCTATTTTTTGATTATATAATAAACCTCTTCAAATATAAAACTTTAATTTAGATTTTTAATTTTAATATTATATTACAAAGTATCGAATATATATAATTTGAATTTCATAATTATTATATTAATAGCCTATTTATAATACTCAATCAATTATTAATCAATAACTAGGCTGAAAGAGTGATTATAACATGATCATTTTGCGAGGTTTTTCCTTAAGAATTTGCTAGGTTTTTCACTACTTGAAAATCATGAAAATATTTTATTATCAAGAATATGGAGTGGTACATCAATAAGTAGATGCAATTCAATTCCATTATAGCATATTCTCTCAATTAATACAATACTGAGATTAGACTTTGAATATTTACGAAATAAAGGATTAAGAGTGCTTTTAATCTACTTTCTATTCAAAATGGTCAATTTTAATTATTAACTATAGAATAAATCAATTAGTTTCAGTAACCTACTGTTTATTATTATGCCAAAAGAACGTCTTTCTGGTTAGATCAGAATAGATAAGATAAACTGCCAACATAATATTATATTTTTAAGAGATATATACTCATTTGATATAACTACCTATACATCCAAAGGAATTATTTTATTTAAATTGCAATTACATATTTATGATATTTTTAATATTATATTGTTTTGTTTTTATGTAAAATATATTCCTAATATATCATGTTTATAAATTCTTAATTGACTAACTACAAGTCATTAGGTTATATTTATCAAATATTTTAGCCCTTAAGGTCGATTAATATATTGTACAATGTAAATATTATATAGAAATGAATATTTCATTTTAATTTTTATAATAAAATTCTAAAAACAGATCATTATTATTATGACATATTAATATTAGATTCCTATATCTTAAATATAGTATCCTATACTTTCTTGAATTGAATATGTATATATAGATTGTTAGCATTATAATGCTAATCAAAAATTTAATTACTCAATTTTTAAATATTTATGATGTGTAAAATTTACTCAATTTTCATTTGTATATATTTGCTCCCGAATGAACTATATTAAATTATTATATACAATTTTACAAATGCTTAAGCAAGTTTAATAACTGTTATTCCTTGAGGAACAAATATTGCTCAAAAAAATAATTATGATAACGCAATTGAATTTATGAGTTTTACTGTTTGATAATTTGATTAGATTTGAAGCAGTTTTTGTAAAAAAATTTGATGTTTTAAAATTGATTAATATATAAATAAAAACTTACATTATATAAAAAATTATTATTTTTGTTTGTTAGATAAAATATATTTTCAAAATTTTTGAAATTCATTTAATCCTATTAAAACACCTTATTTTGCTGAGAAACTTTTTTCCCTTGTTTAATTTTGAATTAATATCTTTAGTATATTTAAATTTCTCTTCATAATTATAGTCCATTAATATCCTAAAGCCTTCGAAATTACAAAGCTTCATAATTTCAAAATGTGTCAAGGGTGATAATATAATCTATTTCCTTATTTTAATAAAATCTTTAAAAATATGTACTTGGGGGTTTGAAGTTATTATGAATGATTTTAAGAGTTTTCATAATATAAAATAAGTATCATTTGATAATGTTTTTATTTAAATATATACTATATATATTACTATCCATGGTCGCTCCCGTTGGTATTAATAGTTTGAAGCAAACATTTTTAGCATCGATATCAATGCTCAAAATTAGTATTTTAGCATTTTTCCGGTTTAAGAAAAAATCAGCAATAAACCTTTAGATTAAACTCAAAATTCAGTTTCTGATAAGGAAAAATCTTATACGATGGACACCAGCTTTTATTACTCCCAATTATTTGATTGAATTTTTAAATATCTTTTTTCACTTTTTTACAAAAGGTGCATAATATATTAAATACCCAAATGGGGATTTTACATTTAAATATCTTCTAAATTTAAATAAATATATATAGAACTATATTGAATCTCTTCTATTAATTCCTCGATACTTGTATTTTAAATCTTTTGAAACTATTAAAAATATTAGATCTTTGACAACCAGTTTTTGGCTTTATTTTGATAATTATTGCGTTTTTATAAAATTCTTGATCCAATAGTTAGTTCAGAGTAAAAGATCATAAATTTTCACCATCATGGTGAATTTTGTTAGCAGCTAAATATAAATTAAATTCTGGAAAAGAGGCTTTGATAAAATCTATTTATAAATCAATAATAAGAAAGATATATGTATCCAAACAAGGAATATGAAGCTTTCTGGAACTATTTATCGTTTACAATTTATCAAACATTCATTCATTTGTTAAAAATTCAATTTGATACTTAATCTCAAAATGAAACTATATCATTTTAATAATTTCTATATGGCTCAAAGCTTGATAGTATTATTTGATAATATTTATAGTAGAATATCTAGATATAATAATTTAAATCAACACACTTTTCAGCAACTTTACCAAATTAATATTTTGACACTAATTTAAATTTAATGATTTAAATATTGAATAAATTTATAAATTATTATGTCATTTGCTTAAAATGATTTTATTAAACTATACATGGAATAATATCACTCTGGATTTTAAGTAATGAGACTTATTTTCAATTGAATATTAATATAATAATTTTTTTTATGATTTACAAAAATAAAAAAAATAATGAAATACCATATAGTATTTTAATTACTTTTTGGCGTACTTTTGTTAAATTCCTTATTATATAATATTTTTTATGAATGATTAAAATTTGATATTTTTCAAATCAAGTAATTTGAGACAATATTTTTCTTATAAGCAAATTTTTTAATTACAAAAAAAATATTATAGTTATATAGGTTAAAATATCATAAGAATATTCAATATGCTAGCTTTTCATAATTATTTCTATTTACAAAATCCACTATAGTTTTGACTTTATAAATCCTTTTATTTTTATATAAAGTAATAATATTGTCATATTATATTTATAACTACAAATAAAAATATATTAATATAAAAAAATTTAAATATTACTATTATATTTTCACTTTTATGGATTAATATGAAAACCAAATAATATTATAATTCTTTAATAAATTTAATATTTATTTATAAATAAAATAATTATTTATTATAATTTATTTCACTTTCGAAATCTTAGCTTTTAATTATTACTAATATCAATTTATTTAGATATAGTTATTTTAACTTTTTTCTTAGTTTTTATCTAGTTATAAGATTTTTAATTTGATTTGAATTAAACAAAGTTATAATTTTCTTATGAAATATATATTTATAGGGGTAATATTCAAATATCTTAATTAATATTTCATATAAAAATTTTATATTTAATATATTTTTCTATCTTATTATTTTTAAATCACAGATAAAAAAATAAATCATTTATATTTTCTTTAATTTTAAATAATTTATCTTTTATTTCAAAAATATTTACCTAGCAATATATAATATATATTTAAATAAAATATTATTTTTATTAATTTTTTATAAATTTCAAATAAGTGTGAAAAAATTATTATTGAGTTTTATAATATAAAAAATAAAGAACTTTTGATTTTAATAAACAGATTGATATATAATTAAATTATATTATTAATTTTCAAAATAGAATT
>JNEM01014855.1:0-34293 GCA_000697335.1 Conidiobolus incongruus B7586 | reverse complement strand
CAACTCTCTCGCCCCATTCCTGATCTTCAACCCCCAATACTGCAATTTCGCGAACAAAATCAGACTCTAGATAAGTTTTCTCAATTTCTAAAGCTGACACTTTATATCCTCCAGTTTTGATGATATCAACTGAAGTTCTACCAAGAATTTTATAGTGTCCAGTTTGTGGATTAATACTGGCGGTATCACCAGTCTTGAACCAACCATCTGATTCAAAGGTATCCTTCGTAGCCTCTGGTCGATTGAAGTACTCTTTAAATACTGAAGGACCTCTGATTTGAAGTTCTCCAGCTTCGTCTGCATTTTTAATAATTCTTTGTTCTAATGGTAAGTTATTTTCATCCAATGGACGAACTAATCTAGCTTCCACAGTTGGGAAAGGGAAGCCAACATGTCCCTCAAGTCGTTGAGAGCTTGTTTCTATATATAGATTAGTTAAAATCATTCCGATTTCAGATTTATCATATCTTTCCAATAATGTATGTTCTGAAATCCTCTTCCACTTTTGCAAGTTAGAGCCTGGAAATGCTGCATAGTCAGATACCATAAGACGAAAATTTTTGAATGAATTCTTGTATTTATCTTGATCTTCTTTTGATAAGGTCTTAAAGTGTTGAATAAATTTGGAATAAATGGTAGGAACAGCCACAAATAGGGTAAGATCTTGTTTTGGATCTTGAAATCTTTGCCAAACCTCATTTGCTTTAAATTATTGTAAAAATTTTGCAATTCCACTGTTATACAATATAGTATTCAAAGCCTATATTAAATAACATATTAAAAATAATTGGAATAATTAGGAAATTATAGATATATTACATTAATAATGGCCTTAAACATTCTAAAAAAACCAGAATTTATATATAATCAATATTAATTTACATGGATATGATGTAAAGGTAAAGGATGCAAGATTCTATCAGTATCTTTGTACTCCCAAGCTTTTGTCAATGCTTTATATTGAACATCGAGGTTATTGTGAGTAAGGACAACTCCCTTAGGTTTACCGGTTGTACCACTAGTATAAATAATGAGGGCTCCTCTGCTCATGTCAATGCTATCTGCTTTTGGAGGAAAAGTGGGCTAGAATAATTAGTTAATGCAATAATTTACATGGTTTAATATAATGTACTATATATAAAAGTAATTGAGCAGTCTGATAAAATATTAGCATATAATCTTTATACAATATTAAACTGATTAAAGATGACTTACAGCATCAGAAGTAGAAAAGTCAGTGACTGTGAATTTGATACCATTCTTCTTTGCAATAAGTTCTAATTTCAATGGAAAATCTTTATGAGTAATAATAATGGAAGCTTGAGAGCCTTTGAGAGTATATTCTAATTCATCTGGAGGATGAGAACACCTAATGCAAGATAAATATAGTGTAGATTTAATAAAAATATTAACTACTTAAAGGTACAGCAATGCCTCCAGCTGCCCATATGACCCATTGAGTAACAAGGTAGTCATAGGAATTAGGAAACAGATACGCAACTCTTGCTTCTTTCAAGTCACTATAGATGTATTGGGAAATTGGATAGAAATTGGTTGAAGTAAGTTGCGTTTGAGTAAGTTGATTTTTTAATTTCTCAACATCCGACAATAGCTTTAAATAACAGTAATTTTTATTATTGGAAACTATAGCTGTTGAAGGATGTTCGAGTGAAGTTTTTTGATTTGATCGATTAAATATGGGTAAGATTGGAAATTCTAAATTATTGTAGTGATTAAAAAAAGAAAATTAAGTCACAAACCTTGATAATAACGGTTTATAGTCAAAGTTATATTATTATATTTAGTGAACTTTTTATTATTTCCAATAACAGAGTATTTAGTAAATATAATATAATATATATATATATATATATATATATATATATATATTATAATTTAAATTGGAGATAAAGTATGGAAACATATTCTAAATTTCATATTTTTTACCTTGGTAAATTCAACGATTTTGATATTTTGATTTTTGGATATCAAAAAACGATATATTTATCAAACCTATTATTAGAATAAAACTCTGAAGATATAAAATATACTTATAGATTTATACTTTATCAAAGATAATATAGATTTGTTAAGATTAAAATATATTTTTAAATGCTTTGCATATATAAGTGGGATGTTTCAATCCCAAAAGATTATAGATTGATTAAGATTCTGTCTCGGGTCGGGTGGTCCGCTCGCTTTTTAACTTTAACCGTCCATCAAGATTCCAGATGTAATCCACTTACAAATATCAGGAACAATCCTTGCACAATGGAAAATTTCAGACTATAACAGAAGTCAGAGTTTCAACACATTGGCAAAGGATCAACCACATTATATAGTCACTGGACAGACATTTGCTGGAGGATCACTTTGATCAGGGCCAAGCCCTACATCTTGATATTTTAATAAAATCCCTTTAAAGTATCTCGTTAGTTGTCTTTGGCCCGTTTCATCGAATTCACGTGATCTTTATCGCAAGACTACTTTCCAGAAGCCTTGCAATATATATAGGGGGTAGTTTAATCAATAAATTGATTCAAATTTAACTCTATACATCAAAATCTAGTTGCATGCATATTATATTCAATTTTACGTTCACATATATCATATTAAAACTTCTTATTAAAATAGCTTATATCATAAATAACATTGTTTTCTAATCAAAATTTCATATTATACTTTTACAATTTTCCAACTTTTTGAATAATAAAAATATTATTATTATTGATCGAAATCTCTCTCCAACAAATTACTATTTAATTAAATTTGCCAATTGAATCAATGTTCTTTGCGATTGCCTCATAGACTTTAAGCAGATTTACTCAATCAACATTGAACTGAATATATCCAAGCTCATCCCATCCCAGTATAGTATAATTACTGATTGGCCATATGGGCCTCAAATCATCAACTCCAATGCCCATTTCACTAAACCAAATGATACTAGTTATAGTCTGTTTCCTTGGTTCATTTTTCCTTATTAGAGTTTTATTGATTCAGCACCTTGGTTTAAATTTCAAATAATCTTTTAAATACTGCATTGCCTTATATTACTTAATATGCCAATTTTAAAGATCAAATTTTAGCCTCAAATCCCACCAAACACTTTACTGCGTAATAATTATTATCAACTTGTATTAAATAAGAAACTTTAACCAATAGTTAGATGACTGCTATTCGATTTGATTAACAATATTCCCCCGCCACCCACTGAATTCAAAAAAGCTAAGTGAATTTGGGATCAATTACTCGTAAGATTGGGCTTTATAATAGACTATGCTCAAACTAAAATAATACTATAGAAAATTTCAATCATATTCGCCATTTTTTAGCACAAATGATATTGAAGAATGCTTAAACAAAATTAGGTGGATCACTTCAGTCAAAGTATCCTAATGTCAAGTCACAATCCTGAAGATTGTTTTGAAGCATTTAGGTCTGGTTTCCAAATTGGCAGCTGCAATTGGATGGTTCATACAAATCATGCCAAGGTAATCATAAAACTCCATTATAAATCTTCTATTTCACATTCACAACAGTTAAGCTATATTCCAACTTCGGCTTCCTTAAGCTCATTTCAAAATGAGTTTGCCAATTTTGATGTTGATAAGAGCATTACTGAAAGGTGTAATCAGCTATTAATATACAATCCGCATTTTTCACTACCATATGTTCATTCCAACCAATTGGATGATTTGAATTACGATCGAAACTTCAATGAACTTGAAACAGTCATTGATGAACTTAGTTCACAAATGGCAAATGTCATATTCCAAGTTGAAATGGATGGAGCCCTATTTAACTTATTAAATGCTTTATATGAATGGAGCAAACAGAAGAATCGCTTAAATAAGATAAAGTTTCTCTTTATTTCTAAACACTCTCAAAATTGGGCTCAGCTGACACATAAGTGCTTCGAGTGGGTGAATCAAAAGAACCAAAACCAATATTTATTCCATGCTGCTAACTCACCTTCAGCTGTCATCCCGCCCATCTCCACGATTCTGGTTGAATTCAATCAGTGGGCTCTTATAAATTTATACTTTTATGGTGATGTAACCACTGAAGTCATTCAACTTCTCAGTAACCCTAACTTCCAATACTATGCATTCTGTGATCATCCCTCTTTTAAATAAGGTCGATGCCATCAGCTAGTCAAGAGCTTGGCCCTTTATTCTCCGCCCAATAGATCTCATAGCGTCATCTTCACAGATGGAAGATTTGTTATCCGATATTATAAAGAGGCCAAGTTTAATATGACTAATCTAAGATCATATTTCCTTCCACTAGACTGCACGATGGACACTAATTTGATTAAATCTCTCATTGATCATCTCCCTACTCCTCCCCAAATGCTTATAGATGAACACAATGCCAAATAGATGAAAGATTTGAGCTTAAAAACCCATTAGCAGCTCCAGTAAAATATCTATCTCCCAATACTCCTGATACTTTCACAGTTGAATCATTTCATACCATAGCCTTAGCAGAGCCTTCTCTGATATCCTCCCTTTCAGGAAAATGACTATACCATCGTCAATTGATGACTTCTTTCCAAGGCCTTTGTAACCTTGAAAACAACCACCAAATCCATTTAAGCCCTATCTCATCTTTATCCAAACTTAATACTGGTATCATATTTGAATCTCCTCCAATGTGGGCTACAATATCTTTATCAGATTTAATTGAAGCATTAAATCAGGTATATTTAATATTATACTGACCTCTAATATCATTTGTCTAATTATAATAATAGCTGGAATATGGGTCTATTAATAAGGAGAGCATTTCTATATTACCAAGCATTCCATCTTACTCATCTATCAATCAGTCTAATGGTACTTCTGATCATACTACCAATGACAGTTCCGAAGAAGAAAATGGTATTATTCACTCAGATATGATTAGCCCATTTAATAATGAAGCATATCGACTCACTTTTTCTGGAATGGCATCTTCAATTCATCGCAAAGATCCCTGCATTCTCATTGAATTCCAAAAGCAAACACAGTTGATTCAATCTGTTGAACTGATCAGTTCTAATCATCAATTATCTAGTGAAATTTATGATCAACTACCAAAATTAACTATTAACTTTTATCAACAGCCAAAATTAGTTTGCATAAATTCAACATTCTATATCTAATCCATTAAAATTATTAGCCTTAGAATACTCATAGGTTAATTTATTATACTATAATTGTAATATTTTTTTATCACCTAATATATCATTCAATCCATAGATAATAACCAATATATACAAATTATTCTTTGATGTTTCACAATTGATGAATCATATTCCATTATAAGAATTGTATCATATAATGACAACTAAAAATTTAATATTTTTCGAAAACAATTATAAGAATAGATATTGAATAGCTCTTTTAATTTATAATAATTAATGACCTGGTTTTGAAACTAATATCACTTAGTCAATTAATTCAATTTTTAATAAAAATGATATTCATAAGCACCAATGTTGACAGTCGTGGTTAAAAATATTTTCTTGTAATAGGAATATATTAACATCTGATCAAATATAATTTATTAATTTTTCTATTGGCAGAATTTTCATTTATTTATGTGAGATGATACTGGAATATGATTATATCATTGATATAATTAAATAAATTATAAACATTACTATTTGAATATATTTTATTTTATTATAAATATGAATATATATATATATGATCTATAACCTATTCAGACATTATATACTATTTCAAATTATAATATTTTCACCCACTAATTGAATTTTCTATTTTGAATAATATTATTAAATAAAAACTATTGATATGGCTATGATATTTTCTTAACATAGTAAATATATCAATTGAAACAGATTTTCTCATTTTGTTAAGTTTAGAATTTAATTGATGAATGTAAAATATTGTAATATAATTGATTTCATTTGATTTAACCTGAGTACTTTGAAATTGCTGATGATTTAGTAGTTTTTGATTTATCATTTTGTTAAATAATCTATAAGTTTATAGATCTGAATTTTTATCAATTTAATATCATATATAGTATTAATCCAATGAAATCAATCCAATTATTATTCATATTAATATTACAAATTATATTATTTTTTAAGGTGACGAAATTAAAATAAATTTTAGAAAAACTACGTCTTTTAATTCTTTCAGAATATTTTTAAATAACTTATTTACACCAAATATTTACATTTATATCAGTACACCTAAGAGTATACCAAATATCCAAGAAATATTTTTAACAAAGTATGTTAAAATATATGATTATTAAGATAAGCATGTATTTTAAATAATTTACCTTTATATGAATTATACAGGTTATTAATCATTGAAAGTAATGGGATTTTTAGTAATGACTTAGTTTTTGACCAAAACATTGAATATATCAATTTTCAACATTTTAATCTCATCAAATCTCAATTTTGTTTAACAATTTGAGAATACTTTTATTATATAAAGTTCATTTAAAATTTATAATGAAAATTTAGCTATTAGTAAAAGAAAACATAACTGTTATACAATTCAAAGTTAATTATACTTCAACTCAGAAATCATATAATAAAAACATATATTGATTGATCAATGTTCTATAGCAATTATTAATTGAACTATTTGAATTTACTTAAATCAATTGATAATTATGATCAAAGAAATTATATTAATCATAGTTTTGAAAAAAATGTCATATAAATTTTGACCTTTCAAGGTATATGATATTGGGTAAATATTGTGACTAGAATGGGTAGTGATATAGTAACTATAATGTATATTGATCAATTATGTTTTTTTTATTACAAGTGGTATAAAATATCCTTCTTATTGTATACATTATTCAATTTTTATAATATAACAAAAATTGAAAAATTTTTAGTTTAATATTTATTAGGTATCATATTGACAAAATTAATATTACAACTAAAATAAATGAAATTATTTCAATCTATTAGTACACATTAATAATTAGAAATTTTATTTAAGATCATTTTTCACTAAATTTATCATTATTTAATGATAAAAGAGAACACATTTAATCTAGAATAGTATGAAAATAAAGATAAATGGAAGGATCAAGTATGGTGGTTTAACATAAACTTAAGAGGTTATCTGTATTAATAATAGTTGATATATAATTGTTAAAATAGTAAATTAATATAATATCATATAATATATGGTATTAATTCTTATGTACATAATATTTGAACTGAGTGATAAACTATAATTGTTCAAATTCTATCAAATTATATTACATTAATTTCTATACAAAAGATACAGGTAAATTATAATTATAAAAAAGAATAACAATATCAGTAGTAATTATATATTTACAGTTAATTTAACCAAAAACGAGATAAATAGCAAAATTATAAGTTTAATGATAAAATGTAATACGTTAGAATAATTGTATCAAAATGTGCACATGAAATTATAGGAGAAAATGTGAATGGTTAGAAAGACTAAAGTAGGTTGATTTATATCAATAAAGAAAATAATAATGCTGATGTAAGCAAAACAATATCAATTGTTCGAGTAAATTTAAATATTGTTAAAATACAAGGATGGTAGATTTTGAAACTATAGAAATTCGCCAGAGACAAGAGTTCTTCGATGTCTTCAAGGAAATGATTGTTTACGAACAGGCCAAGGTATGCGACATTTAAATTTGCGATTGAATGAAGCGACAGATAATTGACGAATCGAAACATTAACTAAGCCAATATCAGCTAGTTGAAAATTTTATAGTTAAACACAAAGTAAATAAAAATTGGTTATAATATAATTACCCAACTTGTTCTAATGATTGGTGATTGAAATATCAGAAAACATGGGTACGGGATCAATATATATAGAATCCAACTTTTCATTTTCTGGGGGAAGAATATCATCAAGAGATAGATTGAAATTATCTTAATTTATAGAGTTAAAGTCAGATGTGCTGGTAGTAGGAACTATAATATCTGCATCAAATGGAAAATCAAAGTTAAGTGGCTCTGGTACATCTAAATAAAATATTCATTATTAAGAAATTAACTAAGAAAATCAAAGTATATAATAATCGAAGGTGGTATGTATTCAATTGCAAATTCATCAGTAGAATAATGGTTAAATTCGGCAGAATTAATTAGTTGATTAGTAACTTTGTTTTAGTTTAGTATATTCAAAACAAGAGGAGAATTAGTGGTATTTTCTATTAATTGATCTTGGTACCTATTTTCATTATTGCGAGTGTTTTTGAATATATGAGCTATAATATATCTTAAAAAAAAGATAAGAATATAAATGGGTAATATTAAATTAATAAAAAAAAAAAAAAATCTTTTTTCAGAATCATTGGATTTCAATGAGTTGGAAGATGAGTTAAAAGCATTTTTGACTGTATTTGTATTATGAAAAGTACCAGTATATTAGGCAGGGTTTTTTATTTAATTGAGTTTGATTATTAACTTGCCACATCAACAATTTAATAATTAAAGATGATGATTTAAAATCCAAAGACTGAATCTGAATTCTTTTTATAGTTGATTTAAATTCATTTAATTTAATTTTTTTCTATGGGATTAGTTTATGATGATAGATTGATTAGATGATTTTTCGTTATCTTAAACAGATAATTGTGATTTGATCACTTCACAATCTTAACAAGGTTGCTACAGATAAATTTTATACTACCTAAATCAAAAATGTTGACTCGTTCATTAAAGCAAATCAAATCTGTTAACTTGGCTACAAGAGGCTACGCCACTTCTGCTTCTTCTATCAACATCACTTCTACTCAATCTGGAGTCAAGATTGCCTCCCAAGATAATAACTCTCCCATTTCTACCCTCTCTCTCATCACCAAGGCTGGTAGCAGATTTGAAGGCAACAACTTAGGTCTCAGTCACTACTTAAAGAATTTTTCTTTTAAGGTATAATTTATTTGAGCTTTTTTTTCGAATTTGTTTAATCATTTTTCTTTTGATTTTTAATTTTGATCAATTAGGCTACTGATAAGCGCACTGGTTTCAGTATCATTCGTGAAACCGAACTCCAAGGTGGAAGTTTATCTGTTTCTAATACTCGTGAACATTTAATTTATA
This sequence comes from Conidiobolus incongruus B7586, assembly GCA_000697335.1. NCBI lineage: Eukaryota > Fungi > Entomophthoromycota > Entomophthoromycetes > Entomophthorales > Conidiobolaceae > Conidiobolus > Conidiobolus incongruus. The sequence continues at coordinate 25,211 of JNEM01014855.1, read as the reverse complement.
CCGCTCAGTTCTTCCGTGAAGATGCTCCTTACTTCATTAAGCTCTTGGCTCAAGCTGCTACTAAGGGCAAATACCACCACTATACTTTTGGCGAAGTCAACCAACAGGTCGCTGCTGAAAGCTCTTCCGCTTCTTTAGAAACTCACTTATTAGATCAAGCTCATCAGGTTGCTTTTCGTCATGGTTTAGCTAATCCCGTCTTAGCTCAACCTACCAACAGAGTTACTATCGAAGATATTGAAAACTTTGCTCAAGCTACTACTGGTGCCGAATCCACTTTGCTCGTTGCCAATAACATTGACGCTGATCTCCTTGTCAGTGAAGCTTCTGAACAATTTGAGGGCGTTCCTTCTACTGCCTCTGTTTCTGCTATCTCCTCCAAATATTTTGGTGGTGAAAGTCGTCAAGCTGTTGCTGGTCCCCTTTCCCATGTTGCTGTTGCTTTCGAAGGTGCTTCTCTTGCCTCTAGCGAATATCCCGTTTTCCAAATCCTTCGTCAAATTTTAGGTGGTAACAAATACGTTAAATGGGGTAATGGATCCTCCTCTTTGGCTCAACTTGCTCAATCTAATGGTACTCAAACCTCTGCTGAAGCCTTCAACTTCGGTTACAGCGATGCTGGTTTGTTTGGTTTAGTCTTATCCGCTCCTCACAGCCAAATTTCCGCCTTCACCCAATCCGCCCTTTCCGAAATCACCAAATTAGGTTCTCAAGTCTCTGATGAAGTCTTAAAGAAGGCTATTTCTCAAGCTAAATTTGAAGTTTTATCTGCCTCTGAGAATCAATTGACTTTTAACCACCAAATTGGCTTACAATTGGCTCCTCAAGGCGCTCAAGTTTCCGATGTTATCTCTAAATTGGATAGTGTCACTGCTGCTGATATTTCTAAGGTAATATTTTGAATACTTTATATCTAAATTTGTAATAATAATGTTATTTTTTTAGTTGGTTAAGAAACTTGGTGAATCCAAGCCCACTTTGGCTGCTTTCGGTGACCTCACTCAATTACCTTATGCTGATCAATTTAAAATCTAAATGAATAAATATTAATATTATTATCAAGTGGAAATTACTAATCACTATGCTTGGAAAACCACTTTTTATTAAATAAAACAATTTAATTCAATTATTAAAAATATACACGACATTATTGATCTTTCTTCTTGCTAACGTTATTTTTTTAGATTTGTCAGTTGAATGATATAATCATTCTAATCCAAATTGAGCTATTTTATTAATGTAATCAATATTGATATTTTTAATTGTACAAATTGAAATTTTTGACAATAATCTATTATCTATACTCACTATTCCAATATTATCACAAAATCTTTTTAGTTTTTTTAATAGCAATAATGATAAAAGCTTAAAATTTACAATGTTACTCTATTATTAAATTAATGATGCGCTGATTTTTTTCAATAATTCAAACGCATTATTTATCTCTTTGTTCTACTATTGAACTTTATATAAAATACTGAGATTTATTAACAAGTTTATTTACGATTAAGGTCAGTTTGAAATAATATTAATACTGCGTCGTTTAGGTAATATAATATATATATATATATACTATTTCAATTTAATTTGTTTTAAACTCGATTTATTTGGCTTAGTGCATAATGACAATATTGATATATGGACGATGTTTATCCACAAACACAAGAATGATTCTTATTTTACTAGGAAAATATTTATATATATTGTGATGATTATTTCAAAATAGCATCAAGTCATGAGCAAACAATGTCGATTTAATAATAATTTTGAAATATATAGAGCACAAATTAATTGATAATTTTGAATCAAAATAATTGTAACTGGATTTAAATGGAGGTATTTAATTGGGATATTTGGATAAATATAATATTGAATTTGAGAAAGTTATATAATATTTTTTGTTTATTGTTAATCGTTCTAATTTCAAGGATGTTTTTGATGGTAAAATATCTTATTGAAAATGTCTAAATATTATTTCAACGATTATAATGATTGAGTAGATTTTAAAAACTATTTTGCTTAAATATAATATTTATACTAAATATTATATTTGAGTGTTACTTGATTAATAGGCTTGAAATGAAGATTGATTCGAAACTGACATCACTTGATAGAAGCTTTACTAAAAAGTATATTCAAAATTCGAAACTATCAAATTTTACTATTTTGGTTAATTTGTATTTTGAAAGATATGAAATCAAATTTTATCTTGATAACATTGAGTTAATAATAGTTAGATATATAGGTAATCAAAAATCTCCAAACCGAAAACAGTTTTTATTATCTATCTTAATATAATTTATAACATATTTTCGGAAATAATTTTAAAATGCACATAGTTTAGTAAAATCTTATTTGAATTTTATAAATTTAATTTTTTATTTTTCAAAAATAAGTTTGAACTTTTCATAGAAATTTATTCAATTAGAAACTTCCGGTTTTGTAAATACATAATAATTTGTAACGCAGTTATAATAAAATAGGATTTGAAAACATCTAAAGATTGGATCTACAATCATTAGTAGAAATGATTAGAGTCATTTTTAACAATACTTAGAATAATCATATATTATAATCAAACATAGCAATATAAAATATAAATGAATTTTCAACACTTGGTTTAATACATCTTCAAGATTATAAATTAGAAAATCATTTGAAACCAATCTATAAATTCAGTATCTTAATTACTTGATTCATGAAGCTGGATTAAAATGATATTTGGAAAAATTAAGCATGTATATATCTCAGCACAGTTGATCAAACCTTCATCAAGTAATACCATATTACTTCAACTGATATAAATACAGCCAATCTATTTAATATTATAACATTTAAATAATTTCAATTCCTATATCTTTGTATCATTTCATCATGTATATCATTAAAGGAGTAACATTTTGTATTCTATTTTTAGCTCAGAATTGTTTTGCTCAAGGTGGCTCTTCGGCCCAAGAATCAAAGGGTGGGCCTATTATCCTGAATGCGGGAAGTTCGGGCACTGTAAATCAGGGATCTGCTCAGAATGTGCATCAATATGATTATACTCCTTGGTATATATATACTCCCTACGCTCCTATTCACCAAGAAATATACCCTTATCCCTTCCCTCCACACCCATATTATGGCTATTACTAACATACACAATTTGTAATTAATTAATGTCAATAGAAATATAAAAGAATTAACAACTAATAATGTTTGTTATATATATATATATATATATATATAAATAGCAGTTCTAAGGTTCTATATTTTTTATTTATGTTGACTATTAATTTATATTTGATATCATTATATTTATTAAAGCATTGAAAAATTGAGTTACAAGTTATTTAGGAGAAAATTGGAAAACTCTTGTGAATATGATTCTAATCACCGCTTTCTGCAAAATGATCAGAATTAATTCAAATTCAAAAAGAAAAACAAACAAACCAAGCAAAATTCATTATTATTGACACTTTTTATAATTTTATCCATCTCTAGCATTATATTTATCATATATATCGTTTTTATTTTCCCATATCCTTCTCATTTTAATTCTTCAAACTCACCAAATACCAAGAATTAAACTTTAAAAAGAGAAATTAAAGCAGTTACCTAGGAGAATATATGCTCAGCCATGCTCAACGTATAAATAGACAAGATAAAGGCCAAGCATTTCCATTGTTTGAATTTGAACTATGCTCGGAATGCTATCAAACCAACTATGAGTTTCATCAATTCTGTCTTTTTTAATCCTTGATCAATAGAGTTTCTTAAGCTTCTCAAGACAAGCTCCTCAATGGCTGGCTCAAAGCCATTAGTATCTTTGCTTACGAACATCTTCGGTACAGTAAATAGAGCCAACTATTAAAAATCACATCAATTGATTCAATTATTCAAACCAAACTGCCATCCAATGTGTTTTTCACCAAATTCACTCAATCTGATTGGAAACCTATCAAGTAAACATGGTGAATTACCTCAAACAATTAATCATTTGTATTTTAAAGATAGTCAGTCTAATATATCATTGGAGTCATAGTTTTAGTATTCTATATCCCATATCTCATTAATCAACAATGCTAAGATTCAAGACTTGGAACAATTGTATCGATTTAAACACAGTCCTAATGCCACTCTACTATTATTAAACTAACTATTAATTACTATTTCTCAAGTTCATTTTCTCTGATTATTGTCGATTAATCAACACATTAAATACACGCTGGCTGAGATCAATTTTACATCAGCTAAAGTTGATAGTATTCTCATTGAATTAGATATAAATTTATTATTAGGTCTTATAGATATGATAAATGATCAATTACATATCTATAATTATTAGTCTAATATTGATAAATAATAATATTAGTCATATGTGAACATACTTTTATTTTATATTTTACATTTTATATAATAGACTTGGCTTGTATAAGATGGCTAATATTATGTTAATATGTTTAATGAAGTCATATGATATTTGATTCTATTATATCAAATTATTAAAATTTTGATGATTATTGATATATATTTTATGATTTATTGTATAATATAACCGTGATCTGATTGGTTCAATCATCTGATAAATCGTCACATTTTCATCTCAAACTTTTAAACCCTTCTTTAATTATAAATCCACCTTTAATTATTTGATTTTTTTTAATATGTTCATCAGTCAACTCGTTTTCCTAGCTTTAAGCCTTATCCACCCCATTATCAGTGCTCACAATAGCCGTCAGCGTCCATTCTTGGTAGAGAAAATTGCTGACTCTCTACCATTTGATTTACAACCCAGACTTATTAAAACTTCAGAGAATGAGGAACCAAAATGGTTGAATCCTTTAGATATTGTTGAATTAAGAGTTAAAAATATCAAATTTATGGACGTTACTGATGAGGGAGACATCGAAAGCTTAAGACGAAACCAACTTTTAAAAATCAAAGACTTTCGTAAGTACATCTTTATTCATTAGTATTGAAGTGTTATATTTAAGTTATAATTTAGAAATTCCCGATCAAGTCAGACACAATGACGAAGTACAGGGTCATATTGCCAAATTAGATACTTCAGAAATGACTCGCTTTTTAACCAAATTCACATCTTTCCCTAACAGATATTATAATGGCGAAAATGGAAGAGCTTCGAGTCAATGGTTATATAATAACTTGAAAGATATCATTGACCAAAATAATCGTCAAGACATTACCATTAAAAAGGTTCAACACAATTTTAAACAAAATAGTATTATTGTCACTATTCCAGGTAGTCAACAAACAGATGAAACAGTTGTTATTGGCAGTCATCAAGACTCGGTGAACCAATGGTTACCTTGGTTTGGAAAGGCTCCCGGTGCTGATGACGATGGCAGTGGTACTACTTCCGTCCATGAAGCTTTCCGAGTCCTCGTTAACGGAAACTTTAAACCAGAGAGGAATGTTGAATTCCATTTCTACGCTGGTGAAGAGGGTGGTTTATTGGGCTCTCAAGATATTGCCAAATCTTACGCGAGAGAACAAAAAAATATTGTTGCCATGATGCACTTCGATATGACTGGTTACTTTGGTAGAACTGAACAAATTGCCGTGGTTACTGATCACACAGACCCCGAATTGTCTCAATTCTTAAAGAAATTAATTGCTGTTTATTCCGAGTTGCCTCAAGTTGAATCCCAATGTGGCTATGCTTGTTCTGATCATGCTTCATGGAATAAGGTAAGGAATTGAACATCTTAATTACTATATCTTTATTAACCATTATATTTTCATTACATAGTATGGATTCCGCTCTGCTTTTCCTATCGAAGATCCTGATATTGAAGTTAATCCCAACATCCACAGTCCTAGAGACTTAGTTAGTACTATTAGTTTCCATCATGTTAAAGAATTTTCTAAGTTAGTCATTGGATTTGCTGTGGAATTATCTCATATTTAAATTTTAATATGAAATAAACCTTTATTTTATCATTGCCACTTTTCTCATAATAAATAAACTAATCGAATAATTGAAAATTTATCATTGTTTAATAGTTAGATCTTTTTACATATTATATTTATATTATAATAAAAAACTTAGATATTTTATATTTGTGAATAATTTCTATATATAAAATTTAAAAAATAATCAAATAATATCCAGATATATTAACCCTATTAGCGAATAAATTTTATTTAATATATTTTTTTCAATCCTTTATACTACACTTGCTGGATATTATGCTTGGAGGATGAGTTGTAGAATAAGAATCGTATTCAGTTCTTACTGTTGGATACATTTGAAGTCCAGGTATATCAGGATTCCACTTTGTCTTAATTCTTCTTCTAGTGAACCACACTCTGAATGTGGCATAAAGTAACATCATACATCCTCCAACAATGGGAATCAGCCAAAACTTGGGATTCAATCTATAGGAGCTTTCAAATGCAACATTAAAGGGTGGAACGTAAACAATTGAAAATCCTAAAATGAACCCAGCAATAAGTCCAGCAAAGTTGCGCCAATTCGTCCACATATGATTTCCAAATGGGTACTTAAGCTTAGCTTTGCAAGCAAATATATTAAAGCCTTGGCATATCATGACAGACAGGTAGTACATTGATTGAGCTTGAGCTAAAGCCTCTAATTGATCCTGGGCTGTTAGTACATGATCAGATGAGTTTATAAATGTAGCAGCATTGCGAGTAAAAAAGGCCATTTCAGGATTCATTGAGTTTCTCTGCATCCAAACTGAATCAGCCAAGGATATACCATGGGAGTACAGTACCCAAAAGAATGCAATATGGCATATAAACGCTTCAATAATGCCCATTTCCAGAAATGAATAACTGAGTAAATCGGCATCCACCATCACTTCATTCTCATTGGGCTCCCATTTTTCTTTCCAATAGGTCCAAGTGGTGATTCTCTTCCAAGTATGTTTGTACCTTTGGAATCGAGTTGGTGGAATGATTTCGCCAGTTTCAGGATCGGTTATCAGTGGCAGCTCTTTTGATTTAAGCCTTCTTAAACGCTCAATCGATGTAGGGGTCACAGGTTTTCTAGGTTTCATTTTCATTAGTCCAGTGGCTGTTTCAGGCTTATCCCAAGCGTAGGAAAGTGCAGCAAATAACTCAAATCCAAGATCGATGACTAGAATTAGGATGGCACTTAAAGGCAAGGGGAAAGGAACGAGAATATAGAGCAGCTGAGGTATAACCTCAGGCATGGAGTGGGTCAAGGTATACTGGATACTTTTTTTGAGATTGCTAAAAATCAACCGTCCTTCTTCAATTCCCTTCACAGTACTGGCAAAGTTATCATCCAATAGTACCATTGCAGCAGCCTCTTTGGATACATCTGATCCAGTTTCATTCATTGCAATCCCCAAATCGGCCTTCTTAAGCGCTGGTGAGTCATTCACACCGTCTCCTGTCACACCAACTATATGGCCAATCGACTGAGCTCGCTTTACGATTTCCAGCTTATTCTTTGGAGATGTTCTGGCAAATATGATCTCTTCTTTGCTAAAAATGTTATCCCAATCCTTATCTGTGAGTCCGCTTATTTGATCCCCATGGATGACAATTGAGTTATATTCCTCCTCTAAGATGGATTCTATTGGTCGTTTGGTCCTTTCAGCAACCATCTTTTTTGTCTCTCCAAGCATTAGGTTGATTTTACGTCCAATTGCTTCTGCAGTCAACGGATGATCACCTGTAACCATCATGACGCGAATTCCAGCAGTTCTACATCGACCAATTGCTTCCCTTACTCCATGTTTGGGAGGATCTTCTAAGCTAACCAATCCAACAAAGCAAAGTTCTTTATAAGGGTAGTTTTGAGATTTTTTCGAGAATTGAAAGTCTACAGGGTATTCCTCTCTGTTCAATTTCTGCTGTGCAAATGCGAGAACACGATGCCCTAACCCTGCCATATATTCATAAGTCGACATGAATTGTGCCTTGTGTTCTTCGGTCAGCGGAACTTGATTCCCATCCAGCAAGATATAACTGCATATCTTGAGAATTCTCTCAGGAGCACCCTTGAAGTAGGTGATCAAATCTCCAGTGGCATGCTGAACCTGGTTAATTGACATGGCCCATTTATTATCCGAATTAAATGGAATTTCGAATACTTTGGGGTATTTTTCGGCCATTGCGTCGAAATTCTTCAGATGAGTGGCAGCAAATCTTGTTAGACCAGATTCCGTCGCATCTCCAATGATCTGACGCCTTTCAAATGGAACATCTGTTCGATCGAATTTGGCCTTGGAGTTAAGTGCACAATTGAAGCAAATGTCCTCCATACCGGGAGTCGCTATAGTCGTCATATTTTGCTCATCAACACTTCCAGATCGGAGTGCTCCAGTCATTTTAAGATTACTCCAAACCTTGGTGACTGTCATTTGGTTCCTTGTTAAAGTTCCTGTCTTGTCAGTAGCAAGAAGGGTAATCGCTCCCAACGTCTCTACTCCTTGTAAATCCTTTACCAACACATTTTGACTTGCCATCCTCTTTGCTGCCAGTGTAAGCAGCATTGTCACAGTAGCAGGTAGTCCTTCAGGAACCCAAGCCATAAACACACCGATGGAAAAGTTGAGTGTCGTGCTAATATTCTTATATACGATAATGCTCAATATGAAAAAGATTATCGCTGTGATGAACGCCAATGTAGCGATAAATTTAACAAAATTGTCAATTTCAACACTTAAGGGACTTGGATTCTTTTTTTCTCCTGCTGTCATTCCTGCAATTTGCCCCAATACTGTACTGTCTCCTGTTCTTATCACAATACCATAGCCCTCTCCAGAGACAACTAAAGTACCATTAAAGACCATGTTGATAGCTTCCAGTGGGTTCCGTTTGTCATTCTGTGGGGAACGCTCTTGAGGCTCCGATTCTCCAGTTAACGAAGAATTGTCTACTTTCATATCTGTACACTGAAATATAAGTAAGTCTGCGGGAACTTTATCTCCCATTCTGACAAATGTCACATCCCCAACGACCAGATTCGCCGCGGGAACTTGAAGGATGGTCCCCTCCCGGACTACTCTTGTCTGCTGAGGAATCAGCTTCAAAAAGGATTCCAGCACAGATGCACTCTTCTGCAGTTGAACAAATTCTACTAGCGCATTTAAGAAAGCTACTACAATTAGGATAGCTCCCAGGTATACATTGCTCTTATTAGTAATAGGATCAATTCCATATAAGATATATGACAAAATACCAGCCAATATCAGTAGCAAATTGAATAGAGAACTTAAACACTCCAAATACACCATGATTGGATGCTTTTTCTTTGGAGGATTCAAAACATTTGGGCCATATTTGACTAAAAGATCTGCTGCTAATTGGTTCGATAGCCCTCCGCTAGTATCGGGCTTTTGGACATCCACTTGTGTTTGGTATCGATTGCATACTTCTTCTAATGTGAGCAAATGCTCATCAATATCAACCGTTTTTTGCTTAGATGATTTCTCTGTCATCTAATAATATTCAAAAAATTAATTAAATCAGATAGTGAATAAAAACTATAGTTAATGATTAATCAGATTCATGTGCAGAGCAGCACCTATCCTTATAAAGCTTTTCATTCTGCCTTGGCTTCATACAATGACATGTTTCCAACAAGGAAAGATCAGCGCTCGAAATTACTGTGATGTAAAGTAGATTTCAATCTAATATCACAAATTCCAAATTTCTAGTAACCTTCAGCTTCCTTATTTGGTTTTCAATAGTGCCATATTCGGCAATTTTATTCTTAATTTTCATTTTAAAAGCCACGATTGGTCAAATTAGGTAAATGAAGACATGTACCCAAACAAACAATGAATTCTCATTCTCACTCTTTAATTTTCCTAATTTAGAATTTTACAACTTTCAAAGTTAATACAATTCACGTTGGCTAAGAATGTTGTAAATTTAATTGATACTGATATTAGATTATATCTATTCAAACTCAAACAAGTGATATATACTTTCATAGTATTAAACGTATCACTCAAATATCTTATTTAAACATTCCAATTAGAAAATTTATTTAACAATCTAGAATATCGTTACTATATCAATTTTATCCAACATATCTAGTATCTAATTTCAAAATATTTCTAAATAAGGATATTACAATTCATTAGTAAATACATAAATCGACTATAGAATCAAAACATTGTATATAATATCCATCCAGAATAATATATTCGATTATGGTGTTAATCCTTATATTAAATAATAGCAATAATCAAAATATAAGTATTTCATAAATATTTACTATTTTTATATTAGGAGATATTTTGATAATTTAATTTGATGGAATTTGTATTTTTGAATCAATATTATCCCATAAAATCATTAATATGATTAAATGTCATCAAATTCATTGATAGATGTGCTGAATCATTCAAAAACTTAAATATATATCAATAGTTATAGTAAATGTCTACATTTGATTTTAGTATATACTTTTCATCGCCACCTGAAGAATCTATACAATATTTTAAAAGAGCTTATTGGTATTCAATAGATCATTTCAACTATGAAAATGCAATTTTCTTAGCACAGTTATTATCAACATATGATTCCAACCAACAAGAAGCAAAATACTGTTTAGCTCTAGCTCATTTTCACCTTGGACACCACAGTTTAGTCGTTGATATATTAAAAGGTTGTACACTTACTCACTCTTTATATCTATTGTCGAAATCATATATTCAATTAAGGAATTTTTCTTCTTCAGAAAGATGTTTAAATCAGCTATATTTAATTTTAAAGTGTAAACAAAACGAATCAAGTAATCACATTAAAAACTTTATTCAATTTCATCTTATTGATAGCTTTATCAAAAGAAATAGGAGATCCCGAAGTTCATAGGATATCTAAACCTGATATGGCTTCGTGTTTGTATCTTCAAGGTTTAACTTATAGGTAAATATGATAAAAATATCATATTTATTTATTTATTAATTAATTGTTATACAGGGGTCTAGGAAAATTTGAGGAAGCTTCTTTAAAATTCAAAGAAGCCATATATCACAATTGCTTAATATGGTGTGCTTTTGAAAATCTATGTCAAATAGGTAAATTTGAGTTTCATATGTTAATATAATATTTCAATTAACAAATTAAAAAAGATCCGCCAAATGAGACATATATCCATTCTTCGTTTTCTATAAAACAAATAACAGCAAAATTTTGTATACCAGTGAATAACCCCATTAATTCCAACAATAATGATATTTTGATGACTGGAATAAATACTCTTGAGTCTTCAACATTATCTACTCGATCTACTAACAAGCTACCATCTAGTACTCCTTCAAAATCAGACAAGTATTAATTGAGTATTTTATTCAAATGAGCTACTTACAAATTTCTTCTTAGAATGCAAAAACCTTCCAATCCAAATGATTCTAGTGTACATATGACCATAACGAATAAACGTGTTGCTGCTTTATCCACAAAAACCCCTCCATCCAGGATCAACTCAAGAAACTCTATGCGATCAAAACCTGTCGCCGCACCTATAAAAGCAAAACCAACTACTCGAATACTAGCTAAATCAAAGCCGGTGAATGAAAATAATACAATATTAACTAGATCATCTGTAATATACTTAGATTATTTTTAGTTACCTAGCTGATGTTTATATTTAGATTACTTCCAATTTGGCCTTGCGGCAATCAACCCCAACGACTAGTAAAAAATCAAACATACCTCATCCTGATACTGCGAATTTATCGGATAACGACCAAGGTGTAACCACCTTTGAAGTTCCTCAGAATATTAAATACACTACTAATACTCCAATAAAAGAAGAAACTCATCCCGAAGAACCTCGTGTAATTTCACCAGATTCGAGATCAATGGATTTTATTCACAATTTGTTCATTAAGCTTGCTACTGGCTACGCTGAACTTCAGAATTATTCAAGTGAAGACGCAATCAAAACATTTTCATCGATCCAATGCCCCAAATACTCCAATCCTTGGGTTCAGACTCAAATATCTAAAGCATATATTGATCTAGGACATAATATTCAAGCCGAAGAAGTTCTGAATGAATCTTTGACAAAATATCCTTTGTTTTTAGATTCCATGGATATTTATTCTTCCATTCTATGGCAGCTTGGAAAGACTGATGAGCTCTACGAACTTGCAAATAACCTCACCGATCGTCATAAAAAACTGCCTCAAACATGGTGTGCCATGGGCAATTATTTTAATAGTCAACAAGACCACATTAGAGCTTTGAAATGTTTTAAGAGAGCTACTTTATTAGATAATAGATATGCATTGGCTTACAATCTTGCAGGTCATGAATATATTGATATTAAAGAAATTCAGCTAGCGTTACAATGTTTCCAAACTGCCGTTAACATTCACCCTAGATTTTATCAAGCTTGGTTTAACATTGCTAGAATTTACTTATTCTCAGAAAAATACGAATTGGCATTGGCCCATTTAGCAAAAGCGATATCGATCAATCCTAAACATCCTATTTTACTCCAATATGTTGCCGAGTGTCGAATTCGTTTAGGCCATTTTGAGGATGCTCTTTACGCATTACAGTTGGCCACCCCTATGGATCCCAGCAATATTATGATTCGATATAAGAAAGCTAAACTATTGATCAAGTTAAATCAATTTTCTGATGCTAAACATGAATTGGATATTATTAAACAAAATGCATCTGAAGAATCTGACGTATATTATACTCTTGCCAAGCTTTCTACATTAGAAGGAGATTATTGTCAAGCGGATCTTTATTATCAAGAAGCCATCAAGTATAACCCAGAAATTGAGCCTAAAGTTAATAGACTGAGAGAGCTTATCAGTAAAAACGAACCTATCACTTGGGATGATGAAGATGATCTTTAATTTATATCTTCATTGATATACTAGCTCAATAATACCTTGTAATTAATTAAAATTATTTATATAAATTGCTTTTTCATTTATGTTTCAAATATTTTTAAATTTCATTTTCTTGTATATGTTCATGAAATCAAATTATGAGTATTACTTTAACCAATTATTCATAGTATTTTCCTATTTTCAACCATATTAATCCTAAAATGACTATATCTATTCACTTACGTTAGATAAAATAAATTTTAAATTTAAGACCTTTAAGTAAAATTATTCTTTTCATTTTTTATGAAAGTTTAACAATATATTTTAGTATTCACAAAAGTTTAATCTCAGTTCCATCAAATGAATTTACTGAATTTAATATTTAATATTTAATATTTTAATTTATAAAAGAATACATATGCTTTGCTTTGATTGAAGAAAGTATTTTAAAAGATACAATTTACATAAACAAATTTAAAAATCGACTATTTAAGTAAACTTTCAAATCAATTTCCATCATTGGATGTTTTTCATACAAAATTGAAATATTGCTATAATATTAATTATTCGGATTAATAATTGAAGTTAAAATTAATATGATAAACATTAATTTAACTTTATATCTTAAATAGAATTATAATAGCTGTCTATTAATAAAAATTATTTAAAAATACATTTACTGAACAAACTTGGATACGATATTTGATTTCAATTGATCATGTTTATACTTGAAATATTGACTGAAATTAAATTGAAATGCTTGTAGGATTATTGATAGTGAACTCAGATTAATCCTGATTATTGTTTTCTGAAACATGAAAACACTTTTTATTGATTAGTCAGTGTTAACTTGTAAAAATGGATAGAATGTCAAGGTTGTCGACTTGGCAACCTGTCGAACCACCTCAGGTTGACGAGAAATCCTTGTCAAAACAGCTGACGGGGTGCATTGGAAACCTTACCCTCCTTGGGACCTAATTGTGCAATTCATGAGGATAACTGCCTCGGTAAGCCTATAGACACCCATAAAAGAGTATAGGCAATCCCAAACCCTAAAAAAAGAGAGTCAAGAAGCTTTGGTAAAACGCTTATCAGAAGTTCAGCTTACCAGCTGCGGCTCTACCTAAAGACCTCAATAAAAACCATTGTTGAAAACTAATTTTACCAAAGTTATTCTATCAAATTTATTTTCATTATTTGGTCGGGATGAATCTAAGTCAGTTAATCACGGCTGACCCACATACGGCAACGTATTCCCCAATACTGCGCACTATGCTCTTTAACTAGCTAGTCACGTATGCGCCTTAGCTCGTCCGACTTATCCTGGATGCACTATCCTCTTCTAGGATTAGCGATCTGACTACCTTGTTTCTGGCCAGCATTCCCGAGAACGTGACAGGTAACGTATTTAGTCAATCAAGCTAATAATCCTAGTATGAGCAAGAGGAGAATAATTTAACAGAAATACTAGGTTAAAACAAATACGAATTGGTATTTGATTAAATTAATTTTATTAAGTAGACCTAAATTCTGTATCCACTGAGTAATTGGAATTAGTTCAGCTTGACTACTGGAAGCGGGCTAAAAATAGGTACTCATTTCAATTAAATTTGAAACATATTCAAATCTTGCATCCAATAGGTAAAATTAATATTGCTATGATAGTCGGATTTATACCTACTATTAAATAACCATCCTGTATAAAAAATATTGGTAATATCATATAAATCAGAGTTTAGTACAGCTGATTGAGTCAAATTAATACTTAATATTGATTAATGACCATTGAATATATCATGGTATATTAAATAAAAATCGTTACCTTTGAAGAACAATCAAACAAGCAATCATATCCTCCAATTTTATTTGATCTTTATTTCTTATATTTTTCAGTTTACTAAATGAAGCAGCGGTGACATGACCATGTAATTTAGCAATACTACTCAATTCGCCGAAAATATCACTAACTAATAGACCTTAATAAAAATAGTTTAGAATGTATATATTATATTATGATATACCAAATTATCTATTTTCATTTTGAGCACTCTCGATGAAATGATTATACTAAATTGTAGAGTATGAACAAATGGCCATATTGATAATTGTATTAAATTATACTTAAACTGTGTTGATGTTAAGATGAAATAGCAAGGATTGTGTCAGGAGAAATTTATTAAATGCAATTAGCATGTACCATTTTCAACTTGGATATAATATGAATTTACCTCATTAAAGAAGATCAATTCAATTGAATCGTCAATAAGTCAGATTTTATAATAGATAAATATGTAAATATAAGCAATTATATAATCATAATTATTGTAAATAACTACTTGATACTATTTCCAATATGTACGAACTATATATTATATTAGTTGTTATATTAATATATCTTTGTTAGAACAATTATCATAAATTGGTTTGAGAAAAAGTTATAATTTAACTCATTTTGAATAAATTTTGAACTTAATATTGAAAGTTAAAGACCAATATAATATCCATATTTAATTAAATATACTTAATCTAATGTTATTTGCACTATAGTGATGCTTAATAATTGTTTTGAAACCAAAAATGAATTTGTAAATCAAATGGTTCATTAAAAAAAGTTGGAATTTTGACACAAATATCATTTTGGTTATTTAATATGAAATTTAATAGACCAAAAGTATTATTATTACCTTGCATTTCAAATTGATATAATTTCAAGTTAGACTCATTGTTACCAGAAAATAAATATGCGATATAAAATGAATAAGATATGAAGCTAGAATATTGATATCATATCAAGTATTAAAGGTATCATCAATTTTACCCCAATTATTAATTTATGGCCAATAGAATGATTTAAATTCGAATAATGGCTACTCTATATTATTCATTTTTTAAATTCCTGATTAACTTCAAAAAGTGACTTGATAATCAGAAATATAAACAATGATTGTGTATTATGGGATATTTTTTCAATACTATAACCATGAATTTAAAATTAATTATTGTAAAATTAAAAATCAGAAAAATAGGGAAAATGTGAATTGATCTTATTATAACTACTGAAGAATCCAAATATTAAATTGAGATTTAATTAGTGATTTAATTATTATGACAACTCCCTTATATATCATATAACAGAATCACTGGACCTAACATTTTTAAAAGTCTAATACTTAAAAATAGTATTAAATGAATAAAACATTTTGGAATATTATATTTGGTAAATCTATTAGTTGGAATGGGATAAAGTATCTTCAGGTTTTTTTGCAGTTGAACTACTACCCCATCCAACCCAGTCTCCAAACATTGAATTACGAGCACGATTTTTGAAAAATGAACCAACACTCCCAACCGTATCAACAACTCCTCCCACTACACCCGATACGCTGACAACAGAGGTGGGACGAGTAGAAGGATGAACTGGCTCCTGATAGTTATATTTGGATGGAGCTCTTGGGGATGCAGACAGCTGTTCATAGTTCTCCCCTTCCAATTTTTGCCTAGCTTCAATTAGACGATTTAAGATATTTTGATGATATTCGATTTGGTCATCTAGAAAATCTGTTGATATGCTTTTAAAATCATTAAGTTTGTATTGATGAAATTGGTTGATTTCGGCCAATGTGACATTGAAAACAGTATCACACCTTGATTTGACTTTCTCGATGTCAATATCCTTGTTGGGAGAGTCCGCCCAGCTTTCTTCATTACTTGCCTCTTTATATTTAGCCAATGCGCCACCATGCATCTCAACAATTGGTGAATAGGAGTGGACTAAGCTCTGATATTCCTTCAGGCGATCGATAAACGATTGGCATTCTCTCTTAGAGTAATTGTCTTTGATATCGGATATTTCTTGCATGGTTTCAGCCATTAGCTGAATACCCTTAGTTAGTCTTAAGCATTCTTCACAGTTATCTTTAAAACACCAAACATTTTCATCATTGACGCAATCTCGAGTCTCTCGGCCTAATCCTGAGATCATCCTTAAAAGGCCATAGCTTAGTTTACGATATTGATCACTAGATTCGAATGAATGATCCCTATAACCAACTGCACCTTCGTAGCACATAGGTAAAAGTTTATCAATGGATTTAATGTGGTTATGGAAGCGCTTGACAGTATCTTCATCTCCTTCGTCATCAACATTGAATTCAGGATGATATACATGCTGAAAGAAAGTGAGTCCGTGTTGGTGTCTTTCAGTTAAAAATCTCTTATCAGCTTTGGACCACTCTACATCGTTGGTACAACTCAGAAAGTGAGTGAATATTTCAGAATATCTAATGACAGGGTGCATGGCTAGATGATTAATAAATCTCTCCAATTGATTGCGCCTCTTTTCAATAAAATCTTCACTAAATCTACCTGAGAATTGTTTTTCAGGAAGGTGAGGTAGTACTAGAGAGCGAAACTTCAGATGAAGTCTTTCATAAAGCCATTCAAATTGACTAAATCTTCTTTCAACTGTAACTTGAGTTCCTTCAGAGAATATTGAAGTAACGTGGAATATAGTATATTCTCCAAGGCCTTCCCCAGAAGATCTTGTTTCAGGATCATGAACATATATTGTGAATACCGCCGTTTTTTCTTGCCAGCTAGGGCCTGCAGTGATAAAGTGTCTGTCAACTTCATTGACTTTATTTTCATTAGAACTTGGACCAGTTGAAGAAGAAATTTCAGAATGTTGATTTGCTGTCAATTGATTGATAGATTCTGAACTCTCTGACTCATCATTAACTCCAAGAATAAATTCCTCAACACCTGTTGTAACAAACCAACTGAATCGATTTAGCTGCCTTCTCCCAAATACGCTACCTGTTCTTGAAAGTGTGTTAATTGCTGAATTATTATTAGGTAGAATATGTTCAGAGCTAGAAGGCGAAGACTCTACTTGAAAAAGAATATAGCTAACTGGAACAAGACCCTTTTCACCATTCGAATTTTCAACTAAACACCAACCTTCTACTGGCTCATTTTCTAAAACTGTCACTTTTTCACCTTCTTTGACAGATAATTCTTCATAACCTTCTTGAGCAGTGAAATCATATAAGATTTTTGCAGGTTTGGGTAAAGTCATACTATTTATTACAGGTGAATTTTTATTAGAACTAGAACTATTTTCCATTTTTAAATGAACTGAATAATAGAATATTGATTGTAAGGAATTGAATTTATTTTATATTAATTATAATAGCAAGTTTTAGTATTTAGAGTATGATTGATAATATTTAAAGAATAAGATTAATTGTTAAACAAAAATCGCCTTATAGTTGAATGATTGATGGATGAATGAATTAATACCTCTTAAGGAAACAGATGTGATTTTCATTTTAGCTATATGTTATGATCATTATAATGATGAATTTACTAAGTGATGAAACAATTATCCAATTGAGCTCTTATCCTCAAATTCAAACATACAAAAAATATTCAATATTTAATCTTCCTTTCAGTCAAAGAGTTAATTCATTGACCCTCTTCAGAAAATCATAATAAATATATATGCAGTTATCGTCTTATATTTTGACTTGAAGTTAATTTATTTGTCTTTAAATAATAATACGTAATTTTATATCATTAATAAATAGTATACTTTAAATGGCATGATTCTTAGTTGACTTGAAATAAAATATGATATAGACATTTATTTTTCAATGATAGGGTTATATTTTACTATTTATATCCTTGATATATGATTTTTGTAATATTAAATAGTATTTGAGATATAATATAGAAATCAATTTTATTCTCAAAGTCAAATTTATAATAATTTGAATATATTAGTTAAATTCTATAATGAAAATAGCTTTAAATAAATAAATCAATCATTTACATATTGAATACATTGAAGCTAATATATAATATTAGTTGTAATAACTAATCATATTGTTCAACTTTTCAAGTAGTGTCCCCATGAAAACTCTCTAACTAATTATTAATCATCGGTTTGCACTAAAAGAATTTTGAATACTGGCCAAAAATAAATTCAAAAATTATTCACCAAAACCTTAACACAATTATTTGCTTTAATTGCAACCCAAAAGCTATTAAATAAGAAAGCGTATAATAAATAAATCAAAGTTTATATGTAGGAATAATATTGATTATAGGTTGTAATCTTTTTTTAAATATATTTTTGAATAATTGAGATTATAACATATTTTTCATTCTTAGTAGTATCTATTATTGAAAACTTGAACCAAATTCCAGGTAATTTTTAATGTTGATCTAAATATATTTCAACATAGTCAAGAGAATCATTTAAAAACTATCACCACAAAAAGAATACTCCTTGTTCTATTATCTAGTTAGGCTGCTTCAATTTTTTAATGATAGGCTTGAAATCTGATAATTTATATCAAAATTTAATCATTTACAATTAAATAAAAAAAATACTTTCAATTAATGAACAATCCTTGATGTTTGTTAAAGTATTATATTTAATTATATTCATCCTTTTATTTTTTGAAAGATTTAACATATTTATTAATCTGACAAATTTCTTGCATTTGGATTTCAATATATCATAAATTTATTTTATATTCTACACAAAATAATTTCGAATAATCAATATTGAATTTGAGTGATTGTACAATCTATATACATTGATTCACAAATCCATTTTCTCCTAAAGAAATATTCTAAAGCTTACAATCTCATGATATTTTTTATTAAGAATATTTATTATATAGATTTTCATAGTGTAATTGAAATATTTTAAACCATAATGTGAATGATTAGCAGCTTCAGTGCTAATTGGATAAATTATGTTTTTATTAGATAATATAAGAAGGACATAAAATAATTGAAGAAAATTAGTAAGATAAATAAAAATAATTTCATGTCATCATATTATAAACTCAAAAATATTTTCTGGAAATTAGACAATTTTAGACCCAAATGATCTTTATTATGTACTTATCAGAAAAACATAATAAACTGTATCATTCAATTTGATTAGCTACCTATGATAATATCAAAGAATTATATTAAATAATGGGCCTATAAACTTTCTCAATTCAGGTAATACATTTAAATATTACAAATTAATCCCAAATAGATTAAATTTAGTTGGTCAATGCCACTGGCTCAAGTTCTATAATATAATGTTTAATAATAAATAAGCAGTCATAAAATTAATCTTACCCATTTCTGTTTCGTTATTATATGCCTCATCTAATAGAACATATGTTAATATGAAAGTACTATTAAATATACATATAATTTATATTACCATAATTATTTTTGTCTTGCTCCTTGATAGGTAATGGTTTGCTTGGAACACTGGGTAATTGTGATTTAATTTCTAAATTCTCTTGTTCTTGCAACTGTTCAAGTTCTTCAAGTAAAGCTTCCTGATCTTCTATTGGTAACGATGTGCTTAACATTTCGTCAATTTCCTATTAAAAATTGAAAATATTTAGTATCAGTTCATATATATAATAGTCTATTCTATTACTCTTTGGTATTCGATAGCTTCTAATGTATCTTCCATCAATTTTTCAACCTGTTCTAGAGGGGTTTCTTTTTGAAGTTGAACTAGCACTTCATTTCCTTTCTTTAATCCCTCTAATACCTGCTGTTCAACTAAAGTAAATTCAATTGTACTTGTCTATATTTCAATGAATATTAATATTATAATCATTATATATAATACAAAATTATTCACCATTTCTTCCAAATTCAGCAACTGTTGACTAAGGTCATCTAGAAGCTTTTCTTGATATTTTCTCTTTTTTAAGGCTAATAAAGCCTTATCCTTTTTTCCTTCTGATAATAGTTTCTTTGCAATTTTGTTTTCATTTTCGATAACCAAATTAATCTATTTACATTAATAAATAAAGTTTTATAAAAATTTATAGTGGTTTACTTTTTTACTGTATTGCTTTAGTTTATCTCTCTGGATTTTCAAATCTAAAATAACTTTGTCTTTTGAACTAATCCTATTTTTACTAGAACTATTCCCCATATTAATAATTTATAAATATTAATTAAAATAAAGTTTTAAATTTATCAAATCAATATAAAGTCAAATTAATTACGGGACTGTATTCTAAATTTAATTAACTTAATAAAATTGTAAATCATGATATTAAAGATCAAGATTATTTAAAAAAATCATATCTTGAAATTTTATTAAAATTTATGAATATTATACTTAATTATCCCTTTAAACACAATTATTGAAATTGATTAATGAAAATACTAATCAAATTAATGAATATATCTTATTTCTAAATGATCATACCAGTTCAATTATCTTAAAAAATTTAAAGTTTATTAATATATATAATTTATTTTTTTCGATTATTAAATAAAAAACATAAAGTTTTTAATATAAAAATATATAATATAAAATGTTTGTATAATAGAGATTGAATAATTAAAACATTATTTGATTAATATGATTTATAGTATTTATCTCATTCATTTTATTTTAATTAAAAGTATTACTCAATCTTCACTCATTAAAATGTAATCAATAATTTAAACTATTAAAATCAATAAATGATTACAAAAAAATTACAAGATGAAAACACAGAATCAAAATATGTACTGAAAATATATATAATTAAATCATTTTTATATACCTAAGCTACTGATTATGTATTAACAATATAAATCTTATTAATAAAACTATCATATATAAACTCATTGATAAATGATATTATTTAAAAATTATAAAATATTTGCACTAAAGCATAATAAATAATTAAATGTTATAATATGGTTGATAGAGAGTAGTATAGTTAAATATATCATTCTTAATTTCATATTAAAAATTTTGCTTGAATTTTATTTCAATTATGCAAAGGAATTTATGAATATTAACATTAATGATTTGAAAAATGTTATTTGTTCATCGAACATTGATACACAAAACTGCGTGATTTCAATTAATTAATATAACTATTTTCCAAATGCTTTTGAAAAATTTAATTACACAATATTGGTAAGAGCAAAGTACACTATAATGTTAGCTTTTATAGCATTTTATGTTAAATATGTATTAATTTATATTTAACAAGTATATGATTTCGTTAACAGCTCAAATATAACACTCTGATTTGATCTATAACAATTTTTATTGATATGTTCGCATATTTTTCAATTGTTTGCTAAAATCTAAAATTTAAATTGAATAATAAATATATTATATTAACAAAGCTTTAGTCACAATAACAGTATTATACAAATCACCTTTATTTCAATATTTAATCAATTTGATAATTTGTTAATACATATCCAAAATACAACATGAAAATGTTAAATATTTATGGATTCAATTTTTTTGTGTGCAAATCTTGGCTGCAAGTAGTCTAGAGAAAATGATTGATTCCAATGATACAATATCGCATTATTGGAAACATTCTGATTGGAAGTCTTTGAATATTATCAATTTATCTAACCAATTATTCGAGATAATCTAGATTCCATTGTTTGTATTTTTAATCCTTCTTGGTTGGCAGATTGGCTGAGAATATGTTCTGAATGATTCGCGCAGAAATGGTATTTAGCCTGTTTCCAATCCAATGGTTTGATATGATTCACTTTGGAAACAATAATGGACCAATTAGGTTTGGATAATTTAATATAAATCTGCGGATGACATCATTCGATTCTACGCATTAATAAAACACAAGTCATATATATAAAGATATGAATACTCTGAATTTATAGCCAATTTTCTTTGAATAATCTTCCATTCTGATCAAAAATGAATTTCAATAATAACATGCCATTCCCTGGCTCTGACAATAATTATGGAGGAGGCTATAATCAACAGGGTGGTGGCTACAACCAAGGAGGATACAATCAAGGTTACGATCAAGGAGGTTATAACCAAGGAGGATACAATCAAGGGGGTGGCTATAACCAAGGGGGGTATAATCAACAGAGTGGTGGTTATAACCAAGGTGGCTACAATCAAGGAGGTAGCTATAATGATTCACAATATTCAGGAAGCACAGATATTGTTGGTGATTTCGATTTTAATGAGAATGCCGAGCCTTGGGAAATTGCTGCTAGATTTGCTGGCCAGGAGAGAGACTTGAACGTTGATAATGATGTTTTCCGTGACGCTTTCTACTCAGTAAGTACAATTTTCTCTATCTGACTTCACAATATCTAATTTTTACCTAGTCTCGTAGCATTAATGTTTCTGGAAGTGCTCAAGCTTGTAGAGATGCTCATAACCAAGTCAGTGTTGCTGCTAGAGGAGTAAGTTGATATTTGAATTTTATTTGTGTTAATATTTAACCAATTATTTTAGGGTGGCGGTGTTAGTTTTAGCACAAAATTAATCTCTGGTGCTGCTGCTTGGGCTGCTATGTCTTGGTATATTAATAATCAGAAAAAGCAAGGTAAAACTGTCAACCATGCTTTCTTGAAGAAATTAGTTGCTGGTATTGCCATGGTGCAAGCTGTTAAAATGATTGGTAATCGCAAGAGTTCTGGAGGTTTTGGAGGTATTCCTGGACTTGGCAGTCTACCTGGTTTTGGCGGATCTCGTGACGTAAATTCCAGAGATATTGCTGCTGAAGCCGCTGCTACTGCCGAAAAACTCGTTGACGAGCAAATTGCCAGTGGTGCTATTTCTGCCACAGGTCAATATAACGATCCCCTTGCCAATTCCAATGCTCCCTCTAATGTGACCTCTATTGGAGGAGGAGGCTTCAATAATCAGCAAGGATATAATCAACATGGATATAATCAGCAAGGAGGATATGGTCAGCCTCAACAAGGATACAACCAATCATATGGAGGTGGTTATAATCAACCTCCTCAAGGTAACTATGGAGGTGGTTCCATGCCTTTTCCTGGCTCTGATAATTATGGTGGAGGCTACAATCAAGGTGGCTATGGCAATCCTTATTAATCCAGCTTAATTTTGTTCTAACTGATAATAATTCATTTTGCGCTACATTAAATGTTATAGTATCATAATCAATAAACCTTTAACCATTTAGTACAACAGTGTATGATGACTTTTTCCTTCGTTTGGACTATTAATATCTTCAGTGACATAAATTATTTCGTGACTTTAAAGTTATGGTAGTAAATGATTTTATAAATCTCTTATTTATGATTAGTAATAGTAATTTAGCTACGCATATCTCACTTAAAATCCATTTTGTCTATTTTTCAATCTCTATTTTGAATTCATCACTTTTATATATCATTCAAATTAATGACAGATTATATAATCCCTTCCAAAATTGCCATTTTCTCTTTTTTTGACATTTATTTAATTGTTCAAAATATAACTACTTGCAATTTAACTTGTGTGAAGTTGATCAAATTTGATCACCATTGTCAAAGTCCTGCATAGAGTCCAGAGACCCCAAGGGGGCAAACCCTAGCACCAATTCTTGAAGAGCTGCTTGATTGACTTTTAGATAGTGAGAGAGTATATTTTATGAGCATTAATGCCTCAATCCATCTTTACATATTATTGAAAACACCTGAAAATCATGCTTGTTCTAAGTTATATATGCAAATATCTATAATTATCACATAATTTGCTTGTGATACTCACCACAAAGATTACTTTGTACTAACAAAACTCTCTTGTTTTCTTAAGTAAGTTTTGTTTGAATCTCGATTGAGACTATCCTGGCATTGTTCTTGTATTTTTACTCTTAATATGTATACTAGCTCTTTTTACCATATTTTGAGTCTTAAATTGAAAAAATAAAATAATATATTATTATTCAACAATGAATTGGGTAAGTACCTTATATACCTTATTTTAATGGTGTTTATTAATTATTTTTTCTATCTTTAAATTTTAATTATAAATGAATCTTATATTGAAATTTATTAAATTTATAATATTTTATTTATATAATAATTATAAAATATTTTTCGCTTCTTTTTTAATAAACAAATTAAATAACATAGTAATTTAATATTCACTTTTATATATTAAGTTCCAAATATAAAATTTTTATTGAACTATATTATAAATAAAAAGTTAATTATCACTTTTAATTTTTGATAATACTAAAACAAAAAACAATAAAATATATCAAATTATATATTAGAAAAGTAATTAATATAATTATTTTATTAATATTATTACTTTATATTTTTAATAATAAGAATTTTTTATGATTAAAAATAAATAAATATTTTAATATATGATATATAAAAATAAATATATAATATAAATCTAATAGTTTTTTATTAATAATAACTTTTTATTATACTTTTAACAAATTTCTAACACTTAGAAAATAATTCTTTTTATTAAAAACTAAAATTTAATATTTTTTAAACTAATTAAATTTTCTTATAAAATTTTTTTTCTTGTAAGCTAGTTTTATAATTATTTAAAGTAATTATAATTATATAAGTTATAATCTAAAGAATATACTAGATATAATAGTTTTTTCT
>JNEM01014854.1:0-19254 GCA_000697335.1 Conidiobolus incongruus B7586 | reverse complement strand
ATAATTTATAGTTAATTAGATTATATGAAAGTATATATAAGAATTTAAAGAACTAGTCTCTTAATACTCTTTTAGTAGGTTTTTTAGAAGAGACACACTCTTTAAATTTTTGCAAATAGGTATAATAAGCTGAGGTATTCTTAATATTTTCTAGAGGTTCTTATATAGCTTCTTTAATAGGATAACTTATCTATTTTACATAAAAATAAAGCTTATTCCTAATAGATTTAGACTTAATTATATAATCAACATAGTATTTTTCTTCTCTATCTTAATTAATAATTAGATCTAGTTTTGGGGTTTTTAATTGATTAGGAAAAGTGTTAAAATCTTCAAAGTATGGTTTAATTTTAGATATGTGAAAGGTAAGGTTGATCCTTAAAGTTAGAGGTAATTCCAAGGTAATATTTTGAAAATTTGAATCAATAGTTTAAATTTTATAGGGACTATAATATAATGGTAAGTATTTAGGATTTAAGCTAGATTTAAGTAAGTTAGGTTTAAGGGTAGATTGTTCTAAGTATACAAACATATTAGTTTTATATTTAAGAGGGTTTCTAGATAACTTTAAGTATTATTGTTCTATAATCCTTTAATTTTCTTCTAAGTTAAATTTAACAAGGGAATTGATATGTTTGATATTAGATTAAAATTCAATAATGTCTAAAGGTAAGTTGATTTAAAGTTTTGGAGTAATTATTGAGTTAGGATATTTGCTATAATTGATGAAATAAGGGCTAAAACCTGTTGATTTATTGATAAAGGTGTTGAATGAATATTAGAGTTAGTAGATATAAGCATTTTAATTTAATTAATTAATGTCAATATAAACTTTAATCATTTACTTTAAGGTTTTAATAGTTTTTTTAACAAGTTTATTGGTTTAGTAATGATTAGTAGTAGACATAGCTAAGTTAATTTTAAAGGAAGAGGATAGTGACTTCTAAAATTAAAAGTTGAATTGTACATCTCTATCAGATATAATAGTTTGTAGAATTTTATAATGGGTAAAGATATTAAAAAATAACAATTATACAACATCTTTAACTATAGAAGTTTTGAAACAAGGAATAAAATAAACATATTTGGAAAATAAATCAATTGCAATTAGTAAATTATGATAACTATTTATTGATTTAAAAATTTCTATGAAATCAAGTTGGATTTGTTGTTAAGTTTTATTAGGGACTTGTAGGGGAATAAGTTTACCATATTTTAGTTGAGTATTATATTTAGTTCTTTAACATATATCACAGGTATTAGTGTATTTCTAAACTAATTTAACTAGGGAAAGCTAGTAATACCTTGTTTTAATTCTCTTAGCAGTTTTTAACTAGTTTTAATGTCCTCTAACAGGTAAATTATAGCATTCATCAAATATTTTTTATTAAATCTTAGGAATGTTAGGAATATATAGACAATTATTATAATATAGTAAGTTATTGATAATTTTAAATCTTTTGATATATTTTAATTGGTTTTCTAATAGTTTAGAGAGTTCTTCTTTAATTAAAATAAAGAAATTATTATTTGGTAGTGTTTTTTGAAGTAGTTTAATAAATTCTTTATTTTCTTTATTAATAATTATTAAGTTAATATTTGTTGGATTTTTATAATTAGAATAAAGAGGTAGGTATATAAGATTTTTTAACAAAGTATCTACTACATGGTTTTATTAACCTAAGAGATATTAAATAAGGAAAAGGTAAGCTTAGATAATTTTAATCTATCTAACTTGTTTTCTTAATAAATACTTCTAAGTATTTAAATAGATAAGTGATTTATAATCTATAAGTGTTAAGAAAAGGTTGTAGGATAATGTATTATTTTAGTGCTAGAAACTAGGATAATTATATTAAATTAAGTTAGAGTGTGGATAAATTATAGGATTAAAATATAGTTATATAGAGTTTTATTAGAAGTTCTTAACAAAAAATTAGAGTTAGTTTCCTTTAGATAGATAGATAAATAGATAGTTAGATAAATGAATGAGTAAATAGATAGATAACTAGATAAATAAATAGATAGATAAATCCCTGTTGTATTTCCTTTTTTGATATTAAGATAAGAATAGATTAATTTAAGGGGAAGTAGAATAAGAGATAAATTATAGGTAAACTAATATTAAAGGTAAATATATATGGACTAATTAGGTAAATACATGACAAACAAGAAATGTAAGTGATTTTTGATTATTTCTATTAAAACAAAGAGTTTTTATTTATAGACTAGGTATTTCAATTTAGCTGGTTTTATTTTTCTTAACCAGAATGTTATTAGTTTTAAGGTAATATTTTTAAGGTTAAACTCAACCTGTTCTCCCCTATTTATTATTTTATCCTATAGTTATAGGGTAAAATATAAATTAAATTCAAACTAAGCTAACTATTTACTAATTGTAAAAAAACTAGAGTTAGTAAAAATAATGGTAGGTAATTTTAGATTAAAGATAGATAAAGCAAGAGTATTGGTAATATAGAAAATTAAAGCATTTATGTAGAAAGTATATAGTGGGGTTTATTTAAAAGAAGAGTCTTTCTTTAAGAGATTAGTAAAAAGAGTAGCAAGTTCAACAAAAGAATCAATGAAATTTTTAGAGTAGTTTAATAATCTAACTACAAACATAAGCTGATATTTGTTTATAAGTATAGTAAAGGCTCTAACACCATTGAGTTTAGTTAGATCAATACTAATTCTTTAAGAGGAAACAATATAACCATAAAAAAAGACAGAAGAGGCACTAAAGATGTATTTTGATAGTTTCAAAGGTAATTTATGTTCTTGAATAATTTGTAAAACCTAATTAACATGTTAAATATATTCTTCTTTAGTTTTTGAATGGATTAGGATATCATCAAGGTAAGTGATAATAAAGTTATTAAAAACAGGGTTGAAAAGGGAATTGATGAATCAAATAAAAATTACAGGGGTATTATACAATTTAAAGTTTATAACAATAAATTCATAGTAACCTAAAAGAGTGTTGAAAGTAATTAAAGGGATAGAATTTTCTTTAACTTTAATGTTGTAATATCTATTCTTAACATCTAGTTTGGTAAATATAGTTGATTTAAGTAGTTTATCCCTAACATCATATAGGTTTAGTAATAAGGTTTTATCCTTAATAGTTTTAGAGTTTAAAACACAATTATTAATATATAATCTTTAACCACCATTAGCTTTTTTTACAAAGAGGATTAGAGATCTTTATGTTAAGGAAGAAGGTTTAATATACTTATCTTTAAGTAGTTTTTAGATTTCTTCTTTTAAAGTTTAATATTATTTAAGAGATAAATGGTAAGTAAACTTTAAGTATAGTTGTATACCAAGGAGTAGTTTAATTTTATGTTTAATATTATATTTAAGAGGTAATTTATCTATAGATTCAAAAACATTAACAAATTAACTTATTATATTATATAAGAAGTGGTTATTAGATATAACTTCATTGAAATCAACAGATAAAATACTAATAGATGAGTAATAAATAAATATATATCCTTATAAATTATTATGGTTTTTAATTAGTTTTTTACATTGGTTTTTGCTTATAATAATAGAATTATTTGCTACAATTATAGAGTTAGTGTTAGGTATAGTATTTAATAATTTTATAGTAAGGTAATATAGGTTTTTTAAGATTAATTCCACTAATTTCTTTTGGAATATAAAAGAAATAAATTTGTAACCTTCTAGGGTAATATTTATAGATATAGAATTGTGATATTCAAACTAATTTTAACCTAGTATAAAATTATAACTAATATTACTAACTAGGAATTTAATATATTGGGAGTAGTTAGGGGGTAATGATAGGTATCTAAATATAGTACCAGATGCTTGTTCTATTAAGTTGTTAGTATATTTAATTATCAAGTTATTTTTTTAGGTAGGTAAAGATAGTTTTGTAACAATAAAAGAGGAGATAATACACTAACCCACAAAAGTGAGTCATAAAATCCAAAACA
This sequence comes from Conidiobolus incongruus B7586, assembly GCA_000697335.1. Classification (NCBI taxonomy): domain Eukaryota; kingdom Fungi; phylum Entomophthoromycota; class Entomophthoromycetes; order Entomophthorales; family Conidiobolaceae; genus Conidiobolus; species Conidiobolus incongruus. Next base: position 15,286 of record JNEM01014854.1, on the reverse strand, counting down.
CCTATATTTTTACTAATAACTTGATTAATATTTAATAAAATAAACTTAAATTAAATAATTAAAATCTATTATATTTATTAATTATATATATCATTAAATGATGATATTTAGTTATTAATTGGCTAAAATATAAACCCTTAAATTTTACCTAAGGTGAGTTATAAATTTGTAGGTTTTTGGTGATAAAAAAAATTAAAACCTAGTGTATCTACCTTTAGCTTTTCTAACTTCTTTAAGTTTGTAGGGTATAGAATCAACTAACTTCTTACACTAAGAAGGGTTAATCTTGTTCTATGCTTCTTGAACATATTCCTAAAGTTGATCTAAATTTTTTGTTAGGGGGAAAGCTTTAATAGCTTTTTTTAACTAATCCCAAAGGTATTCAATTAAATTAAAGTTAAGAGATTAAAGAAGCTACTTCATAACTATTATCTTGTTATTTTTAAGCTATTTGGTAGTAAAAGCTGTAGTATAGCAAGAAGCATTATCTTGCTAGAAAATAACATTAGATTTGTTTAACCTATACCATTCAATGGTTTTTTTCAATTTATTGTTTAGAATACTTTGGTACATCTCAGCATTAATTCCCCCATTAACTTTATAAAGATACCCTACACCTAAAAACAATATACATCCCTAAACAATAATTAACCCACTATTATACTTTTAGGTAGAATTAACATGATGGTTATAAAGTAGTTTTGCATCTTTTTTGAAGTATCTAGCTTTTCTATCAGATCCACTAAGGTATATTTTTGTTTCATTAGACTAAATAACCTTACTCTAATTAGTTTCAGTTTAACATTAGTAGTGACATTTAAACTCCCACCTAGTTTTATAGTGGGATTTCTTTAGTTGGGGGTGTTTTTTCTTAAAGTGTAAGTGGTATCTATACCAACATAAAGTATGTATAATAGTATCAGTGTTAACTAATATTCTTGTATAGTTTTATAGTTCCTGTTATCTTTCTACAGTAGTACCACACTTGCTTGTACTAACCAACCTATAAATATACTTCTCATCATGTTCATCTATAATTTTAGTATGCTTACATTTAGGTTTAAATGTTTCTTTATTGCTATTCTTAACAGTTTTAACTATAGTAGACTAGTTAACACTAGTAATTCTAGCAATATCATGAGTTAATTTACCTTCTTTATAAAATTAATTAATGTGCAAGTGGATTGTTTTAGAGAGGGATTTAAGTATAATGATACTAATAAAAAAAATTTAGTATATCTGTAAAATATTATATAAAATAATAACAAAGAGAGAAAAAAGATATGGTTATATATTGTTAAATATGTCCCTTTATCTCAAAAACCCACAAATTTATAACTCACCTTGGTTAAATATTAAGGGTTAATATTTTTACTAATAGTTTACTAAATATATCTAAATATATTTATTTATTATTAAATAATATACCTTAATTATATATTATAGTTTCAAGTAATCTAATATATATAATTGTTTTAGTTATTAATTAAAATATATATATTTTTGATTTTATAACTTACTTTTGCAGGTTAGTGTATAACTAAAACAACTAAAATTAATTAAAACACTAACAAGTGTGTCTATAAAAAAACTAATTAACACAAATAATAAGGTGATAGTTAAAGGTAAAGAATCACAAGGTAGATTAGTTACTAGAATATTTCTAGTTTCTAATGGTTTAATCAGTTGGATTTCTCTAGTATAAATAGTTTAATTTGTAGAATCAATAGTTTATTAGAACTTTTGTGGATTAGATTAGAATCTACTAACTAATTATAAAAGAGGTGATTCTAAGCTTATATTAATATTATTCAGGTTTGATTTATGGTTGGTAAGTTGGGATTGTTAAAAATTAAACAGATGTTGCTTCTTTAAGGGGTATTTGTTAGCTTTATAGTTAACTTAAATCCTTTAGCAATAATAACAACCTTTGTTTGTTCTTAAATAAGCTTTAACTTCTTTACTAAAGGTTTTCTTATAAAGCCTTAAAGCAAAAACATCTATCATTTGAAACTTAAGTGGGTTAGAGTAAAGTTTAAAAGATTAATTTTTAGGGTGGGAAAATTTAATTATAGAGTAAAAAATATCATCAATTATAATTGCTATATCACAAATGTTAGAAAAAGATATATTATCAAAGTGTTCTTTACTAACTAATTAAAGCTTTACTTAAGGGTTAAAGTATTATAATAGTTTATAGATTTATTCTTCTTCAGTGATATTTAATATGTTTAAACATATCTCATTAAATTTCTCAATTAATTATCTTGCAGAAGTTTTTTATTTAAGCTAGGAAAGCTTTTCTCTTGCTAATTAAACTTAATTTTTTTAGTAATACCTCTCTTTAAAAGCTTTTTCTAATTGTTTAAAAGTTTGTATCTTTATAGTAAGCTATCCTCCTGAAGATTCTTTAGAATTCAATTTATAATGAGTTAACTACTAAGTATAAGTAGATTTTTCCAAAAAAAGTGGCTAATTTAAAGATATTCTTTAGATCTTCATCTAAAATTAAATTAAAATAATTCTTTATATTTTTAAGGTAGTTTTCAAGCTTGTAGAGGTTTTTAAAACTATCATAAGTAGTTAATTTGTTTTTAAAGATACTAAAGAGGTGGTTTAATACATTAACTATAATGAAGTAGCTAGTTTGTTGGATTTAAGCTCTTTGAGACATATTTTTTCTAATCAAAAGTTGTCTAATATAAGTTTCTTAGAGGGCAATAAGCTTTTAAAGACTAAAGTCTTAGATTCACTTAGTAATTAAGTTGCTATCATTATTAAAATAATATAAGGGTATTTTTTTGGTGGTATTATAGTATATAACATTAGATTTAAATGAAATAAATTATAGATAATGTTTAAAATAGTAATAATTAGGTTTGATACAGATAGTTATTAATTTCTAATAGGTTTTTAATAGTTTTATTGCTGCTACCATATAAGTATAGTGGTAGTTAAACTAATATAGTATAGAGGAAAACTTAATATAAAAGTAGTATGGTGTAGAATGTGGTAATATAATGTAGCTGTAGTGTGCAAGTATAAACAAAGTTTAATTAAGCTTCAAACTAGGATAAGTCACTGATATATTAAGATTTATATTAGGTAGTGCTAATATCCTACAATATTAATAGAATATAGTCTCAATCTTAGAAATAGTGTAAAAGTAAAAAATAGTAAGAATAGAGAAGAAAAAAGAAGAACCTAGTTTATTAGATAATTTAATGCTATTTATATAATTAATTAAATTATATCAGTATAAATTAATCATATAATTTATAGTTAATTGGATTATATGAAAGTATATATAAGAATTTAAAGAACTAGTCTCTTAACAATATAATTAAAAATAATAAATAAATAGATTAATAAAAAAATATATTATTATATAAATTAATATAATATTATTTAAAATACAATTATAATAAAAATATTTTAAGAAATTTATAATAATTCTATTACTTTGTAATTTAAATAATGGGAATTTTTTGTGATTGAAAAAAAATAAACATTTTAATATATACAAAGTAAAAATAAATATATAATATAAAATTAATAATTTCCTTTATTTCTAATAACTTTTTACTATACTTTTAGCAAAGATCTAACACCTAAAAAACAGTTCTTTTTATTAAAGACTGAAATTTGATGTTTCACAAACCAATTAAATTTTCCTATAGAAATTTTCTTTCCTACAAGCTGGTTTTTTAATTGCCCAAAACAATTATAATCACATGGGTTATAATCTAGGGAATATACTAGATGTGGTAGTTCTTTCCAGTTATTTTTAATTAGAAAGTTTTTTACAACTTTAGATTTATGTATTTTGCAATTATCATGCAAAATAATAGGTCTTCTCAAATCATATTGAGAATACCAATTAGAAATAGTTTTATTTAAAAAAGAAATATAAAGTTTACTATTAATGGATTTTCCTTTAGGAACTAAATAAGAATAGCATATGCCATTATAATCTATTGCTACAATTAACATTTGCTTATCAATAAAGTGTTTATTTAAAAGAATTTGTGGAGGGGGTTGATTTGGTTTAATCCAACACCTTGATTTATGTTTTAGCAAAGGATTATACAAAGGAATCTAAGATTCATCAATTGCAGTAATTCACTGTAAAAGCCTTGGTTTCTGGTTATACCTTAGTAAGTTTTGTTTAGCAATAGCTACTCTAGCTTTATTTTGAGCTTTAGTTAAATTATAAGGTGCCCATTTTGCATTTTTATTAATTAATTTTAATTTAAACTTTAATATATATAAAATACTTGTGTGACTAATATTAAAGTGTCTTGATAATTCTCTAGCTGAAATAAAAGGGTGCTTTTCAATATAATTTTTTACTTTATTAATTATCAGAAGAGTGACAGTTGAAATTAGTCTTCTAGATTTTGGCAAGTTTTGGGTAGTTTCTCTCCCAGCCTTAAAGTAATTTACCCAGTGATAAATTGTTGATTTAGATAATGCTTCATTACCAAAAGCTGTTTGTAAATTTTAAATGATTTTAGAGGGTTTGTGGTTAAGTTTTACTGATACTAAAATAAAAAACTTTTGATGGTCACTATTTGGTTTAAGCATGATTAAATTAAACAACTAATTTTAAAAAATTCATTTTTTAATCAAAAAAATTATTATATATATATATATATATATATATAATTCAAAACTATTTATTTTCCTATTTGTTTTGTATATATTTGTTTATTTGAAACTAATAATATGTTTGAAAAATCAGAAATTAAAAAATTTCCCATTTCTTCAATTCCATGGTAATAAATAAGAAATAATTTTTACAAAATAAATAAATATAATAAAATATAATAACATAATTTATTAAATTATTTTAATTTTTTTTCAAAATATTAAAATATTAATAAATAATTTTTTAATAATATTTTGTTAAAATTAACTAATATAAAGTTTTTTAAAAATTATTTCTTTATTTAACTTAAATAATATATAATAATATTTATTTATATTATTAATAAAATATTTTATATTAATAAATATTAATATTTTATAAGTTAATTATATATTAGCTTAATTAATCTTATAATAATATTTTTAAATCAAATATCAAATATAATTACTTTTAAGTATTATAATAAAAATATTAATATAATATAGATAATAACTTAATATATAAATAATATAATATATAATATGACAATATAATAACAAACTATAAACAAAATATTAACAAAGTTTAATTAAGCTTTTAATTCAAATAAATCATTAATATATAATTATATATAATAGATAATACTTATATATTATAATTATAACAATATATAGTCTTAATTTTAAAATTACAAAAATATAAAAATAATAAAAATCAATTGCAAAAAAAATTTATTTTATTAATTAGTTTAATATTAATTATATAATTTATAGTTAATCAAATTATATAAGAAAATATATAAGAATTTAAAAAATTATTCTATTAATATTAATAAATAAATTAATTATTTAATAAAAAAATGAATAGAATTTAATAATTTAAATTAATTTTTTTATTTTTATTTAAAATATAAAAATGTTTTTATATTTAATTTCTTATTTTTTTAATTTTAAAATTAAAACTATATATTGTTAATATTATTTTTAAAAGATTAAATTTTTAAATTCTTATATAAACTTTCATATAATTTAATTAACTATAAATTATATAATTAATTTATACTTTTATAATTAAATTAATTATATAAATAATAGTGAATTAATTAATAAACTATTTTTTTTAACTCTTATTATTTTTTATCCTTTATATTATTTTTAAAGTTGAAACTATATTTTATTAATATTATTTAAAATAAATCTAATATATTAGTGACTTATTTTAATTTGAAGCTTAATTAAACTTTATTTATAATTATATATTACAACAATATTATAATATTATATTTTATATCATATTATTTTTATATTAAGTTTTCCTCTATATTATATTAGTATTTGCTATTATACTTATATAGTAGCAATAATGAAACTATTAAAAACTTATCAGAAATTAATAATTATATTTATTAAATTTATTTATTATTATTTTAAATTTTATTTATAATTTATTTTATTAAATTTTAATATTATATATTATAATATTATTAAAAAAATAATACCTTTATATTATTTTAACAAAGAAAATAACTTAATTATTAAGTGAATTTAAGACTTTAATCTTTTAAAACTTATTACCCTCTAAAAAGCTTATATTAAATAACTTTTAATTAAAAAAATATGACTTAAAAAGTTAAAATATAATAAACTAGTTATTTTACTATAATTAATATATTAAATGATCTTTTTAATATTTTTAAAAATAGATTAAATATTTATAATAGCTTTAACAACCTTTATAAGTTTAAAAATTATTTTAAAAATATAAAAAATTATCTTAATTTAATTTTTAATATATTTAAAAAATATTTTTAAATTAACTATTTCTTTTTTAAAAAAATTTATTTATATTTAGTAATTAACTTATTATAAGTTTAATCTTAAAACCCTTTAAGAGGATAATTTATTATAAAAATATAAAGTTTTAAACTATAAGAAAAAAATCTTTAAAAAAAGTATTACTTAAAAAATTAAGATTAATTAACAAGAGAAAAACTTTCTTAACTTAAATAAAAAATTTCTATAAGATAATTAATTGAGAAATTTAATAAGGTATACTTAAATATATTAAATATCACTAAAAAAGAATAAATCCACAAATTATTATAATATTTTAATTTTTAAGTAAAACTCTAATTAGTTAATAAAAAACATTTTAATAATATATTTTTTTAATATTTGTGATATAGTAATTATAATTAATAATATTTTTTATTTTATAATTAAATTTTTTTATCCTAAAAATTAATCTTTTAAAACATATTTTAACCTACTTAAATTTTAAATAAAAATTGTTTTTATTTTAAATTATTAAGAGAAAACCTTTAATAAAAAGTTAAAATTAATTTAAAAATAAATAAAAGTTATTATTATTGTTAAAAAACTTAAGTTAATTATAAAGTTAAATTATATTTTTTAAAGAAATAACGTCTGTTTAATTTTTAATAATCTTAATTTATTAATTATAAAATAAACTTAAATAATATTAATATAATCTTAAAATTATTTCTTTCATAATTATTTAATAAATTCTAAATTTATCTATAAAAGTTCTAATAAACTAAGGATTTTATAAATTAAATTATGTATACTAGAGAAATTTAATTGATTAAACTATTATAAACTAAAAATATTTTAATAACTAATTTATTTTGTGATCTTTTATCTTTAACTATCACTTTATTATTTATTTTAATTAAATAATTTATAGATATATTTGTTAATATTTTAATTAACTTTAATTATTTTAATTATATTTAAATATTTATTATTATTTCTTAACTACTCTTAATATATTAAATTCTTAATTAATAATATTAGTTATAATTTTATATTAAAATTAATTTAAATATTATAGTTTTTTATTTATATAAATTACTTTAAAAGGTTATAAATTTATTTCTTTTATATTTTAAAACAAATTAATAGAATTAATCTTAAAAAACTTATATTACCTTATTATAAAATTATCAAATACTTTATCTAATATTAACTCTATAATTATATTAAATAACTTTATTATTATAAACAAAAACTAATATAAAAAACTAATTAAAAATTTTAATAATTTATAAAGATATTTATTTAATATTTATCTATTAATATTCTATTTATTAATTTCAATAAAATTATATCTAATAAGTATTTTTTATATAATATAATAAGTTAATTTAATAATGTTTTTAAATCTATAAATAAATTATTTTTTAAATAAAATATTAAACTCAAAATTAAATTTCTCTTAATTATATAATTATACTTAAAACTTACTTACCATTTATTTTTTAAATAATATTAAACTTTAAAAAACGATTTTTAACAATTATTTGAAAATAAATATATTAAACATTTTTCCTCACTATAAAGTTTTTTTATCTTCTTTATATAAATTAATAATAGTTAAAAATTATATATTGATAATTATATTTTAAACTCTAAAACTATTAAAGATAAAATTTTATTATTAAACCTATATAATATTAAAGATAAATTACTTAAATCTATTATATTCAATAAATTAAATATTAAGAATAAATATTATAATATTAAAGTTGAAGAAAATTTTATCTTTTTAATTATTTTTAATATTCTACTAAGCTATTATAAATTTACTATTATAAATTTTAATTTATGTAAAACCATTATAACTTTTATTTAATTTATCAACTCCTTTTTTAACATTGTTTTTAATAACTTTAATATTATTTATTTTAATGATATTTTAATTTATTTAAAAATTAAAATAGAATATATTTAATATATTAATTAAGTTTTATAAATTATTTAAAAATATAAATTATTTTTAAATTATCAAAATATATTTTTAATATTTTTTTATCTTTTTTTATAGTTATATTATTTCTTAAAAAATTAACATTGATTTTATTAAACTAAATGGTATTAAAGCTTTTATTATATCTATAAATAATAATCAACTTATGTTTATACTTAAATTATTAAACTATTTTAAAGAATTAATTAATTTTTTTATTGAATTGTTAACTTTTTTAATTAATCTCTTAAGAAAAAACTTCCTTTTTAAATTAACCTTATTATATATTTTTTATATAAATGCTTTAATTTTTTATATTACTAATGTTTTTATTTTATTTATTTTTAATTTAAAACTATTTATTATTATTTATATTAACTTTATTTTTACTATAATTAATAGATAGTTAACTTAATTTAAGTTTAATTTATATTTTACTTTTTAACTATAATATAGAATAATAAATAAAAGAGTATAAGTTAAATTTAACCTTATAAATATTACTTTAAAGTTAATAACATTCTAGTTAAGAAAAATAAACACAGTTAAAATAAAATAATTAGTTTATAAACAAAATCTTTTTATTTTAAAAGAAATAATCAAAGATCACTTATATTTTTTATTTTATAATTTTTTAAATATTTACAAATTATAGATTACTTATTTATCTAAATATTTAAAAATACTTATTAAAACAACAAGTTAAATAAATTAAAATTATTTAAACTTATTTTTTTTCTTATTTAATATCTCTTAGGTTAATAAAATCATAATATAAATGCTTTGTTAAAGAATTTTACATACTTACCCTTTTATTTTAATTATAAAAACCTAGCAAGTATTAATTTAATGATTATTAATAAAGGAAATAAAGAATTTATTAAATTATTTTAAGAATTATTATTAAATAATAATTTCTTTGTTTTAATTAAAAAAAAAACTCTTTAAGTTATTAGAAAACTAATTAAAATATATTAAAAAATTTAAAATTATTAATAACCTATTATATCATAATAATTGTTTATATATCTTTAATATTTTTAAGATTTAAGAAATAATATTTAATGAATATTATAACTTGCTTATTAAAAAATATTAAAACTAGTCAAAAATTGTTAAGAGATTTAAAATAAATTATTACTAATTTTTCTTAAATAAATTAGATTAGAGATACACTAATATTTATAATATATGTTAAAAAATTAAATATAATACTTAACTAAAATATAATAAACTTATTCCTTTATAAGTTTTTAATAAAATTTAACAACAAATCTAACTTAAATTTATAGAATTTTTTAAATCAACAATTAATTATAATAACTTATTAATTGTAATTATTTTATTTTTTAAATATGTTTATTTTATTTTTAATTTTAAAATTTTTATAGTTAAAGAGGTTATATAATTATTATTTTTTAATATTTTTACTTATTATAAAATTCCACAAACTATTATATATATTAAAGATTTATAATTTAACTTTTATTTTTAAAAGTTATTATTTTTTTTCCTTTAAGATAAATTTAGTTATGTTTATTATTAATTATCATTAAATTAATAAACTTATTAAAAAAACTATTAAAATTTTAACAAAATTGATTAAAGCTTATATTAACATTAATTAGTTAAATTAAAATATTTATGTCTATTAATTTATTATTCATTTAATATCTTTATTAATATATTAATCAGCTTTAACTTTTATTTTGTCAATTATAATAAATACTTTAATTTAATAATTATTTTAAAACTTTAAATTAACTTATCTTTAAATATTATTGAATTTTAATCTAATATCAAATATATTAATTTCTTTATTAAATTTAACTTAGAAGAGAATTAAAAGATTATAGAATAATAATACTTAAAATTATCTAGAAATCCTTTAAAATATTAAACTAATATATCTGTATATTTAAAATAATTTACCTTTAAACTTAATTTACTTAAATTTAATTTAAACCTAAAATATTTACTATTATAATATAATCCCTATAAAATTTAATTTATTGATTTAAATTTTAAAATTATTATTTTGAAATTATCTCTAACTTTAAGGATTAAGTTTACCTTTTATATATCTAAATCTAAACTATAAAGATTTTAATATTTTTTCAAATTAATTAAAAACTTTAAAACTAAATCTAATAATTAATTAAGTTAAAAAAAATATTATGTTAATTATATAATTAAATCTAAATTTATTAAGAATAAATTTGATTACTATATAAAATAAATAAGTTATCTTATTAAAAAGGTTATATAAAACTTTTAAAAAATATTAAAAATATCTTAACTTATTATATCAATTTGTAACAATCTAACAAATATGTCTTTTTTAAGAAATTTATTAAGGAAGTATTAAAAGACTAGTTTTTTAAATTCTTATATATACTTTTATATAATTCAATTAACTCTAAATTATTTAATTAATTTATAATTTTATAACTAAATTAATTATATAAATAATAGTGAATTATCTAATAAACTATGTTTTTTTCTTTTAATTCTTATTATTATTTATCTTTTATATTATTTTTAAAATTGTAACTATATTCTATTAATATTATAATATATTAACACTACCTAATATAAATTTAATATATTAGTAATTTAACTTAATTTAAAGCTTAATTCAACTTTGTTTATAATTGAATACTATAATTATATACTAATCTACAAAAGTAAGTTATAAAATAAAAAACACTTATATTTTTACTAATAACTTAATTAATATTTAATAAAATAAACTTAAATTAAATAATTAAAATCTATTATATTTATTAATAATATATATTAATAAATGATAATATTTAGCTATTAATTGGTTAAAATATAAAAACTTAAATTTTATATAAAATAAGTTATAAATTTGTAGGTTTTTGATAATAAAAAAAATTAAAACTTAATGTATTTATTTTTAATTTTTTTAACTTCTTTAAGTTTGTAAGGTATAAAATCAATTAACTTCTTATATTAAAAAAGGTTAATCTTATTTTATGCTTCTTAAAGATATTCTTAAAATTAATTTAAATTTTTTATTAAAGTGAAAGTTTTAATAACTTTTTTTAACTAATCTTAAAGATATTTAATTATGTTATAGTTAAGAGATTAAAAAAACCACTTTATTACTATTATCTTATTATTTTTAAGTTATTTGGTAATAAAAGTTATAATATAATATAAAGCATTATCTTATTAGAAAATAATATTAGATTTATTTAACTTATATTATTTAATGGTTTTTTTAAATTCATTGTTTAAAATACTTTAATATATTTTAATATTAATTCCCTTATTAATTTTATAATGATACTTTATACCTAAAAACAATATATATCCTTAAATAATAATTCACCTATTATTGTATTTTTAGGTAAAATTAACATAATGGTTATAAAGTAGATTTATATCATTTTAAAATATTTAACTTTTTTAATAAATTTATTAAAATATATTTTTGTTTTATTAAATTAAATAATCTTATTTTAATTAGTTTTAGTTTAATATTAGTAATGATATTTAAACTCTTACTTAATTTTATAGTGGGATTTTTTTAGTTAAAGGTATTTTTTCTTAAAGTATAAGTGATATCTATATTAATATAAAGTATATATAATAGTATTAGTGTTAACTAATATTCTTATATAGTTTTATAATTCTTATTATATTTCTACAATAATATTATATTTACTTGTATTTTCCAACATATAAATATACTTCTCATTATATTTATTTATAATTTTAACATACTTAAGTTTAAGTTTAAATGTATTTTTATTGCTATTTTTGACAGCTTTAACTATAGTAAACTAATTAACACTAGTAATTCTAGCAATATCACAAGTTAATTTACCTTCTTTATAAAGTTAATTAATATACAAATAGATTTTTTTAAAGAGGGGTTTAAGTATAATAATATTAATAAAAAAATTTAGTATATTTATCAAATATTATATAAAATAATAACAAAAAGAGAAAAAAGATATGGTTATATATTATCAAATATATCTTTTTATCTCAAAAACCTATAAATTTATAACTTACTTTAGTTAAATATTAAAGGTTAATATTTTTGCTAATAGTTTATAAAATATACTTAAATATATTTATTTATAATCAAATAATATACTTTAATTATATATTATAAATTTAAATAATCTAATATATACAATTGTTTTAGTAATTAATAAAAATATATATATATTTTTGATTTTATAACTTACTTTTGTAAGTTAATATATATAATATTATATTTATATTGTATTATTTTTATATTAAGTTTTCTATTATATTATATTTATATTTAATACTAAACTTATAAATATAATATATAAGTATTATATATTATATATAATTATATATTAATGATTTATTTAAATTAAAAAATTAATTAAACTTTATTTATATTTTATTATTATTTTATTATATTATATATCAACCTATAAAAATAAGTTATAAAATTAAAAACACTTATATTTTTACTAATAACTTAATTAATATTTAATAAAATAAACTTAAATTAAATAATTAAGATTTATTATGTTTATTAATTATATATATTATTAAATAATGGTATTTAGTTATTAATTAGTTAAAATATAAACCTTTAAATTTTACCTAAGATAAATTATAAATTTATAAGTTTTTAGTGATAAAAAAAATTAAAATTTAATATAATTACCTTTAACATTTTTAACTTCTTTAAGTTTATAGGGTATAGAATTAATTAACTTCTTATATTAAAAAAATTTAATTTTATTCTATATTTCTTAAATTTATTTTTAAACTTGATTTAAATTTTTTACTAGGGAGAAAATTTTAATAACTTTTTTTAACTAATTTTAAAAATATTTAATTAAATTAAAGTTAAAAAATTAAAGAAGCTACTTTACAACTATTATCTTATTATTTTTAAGTTATTTGGTAATAAAAGTTATAATATAACAAGAAGTATTATTTTACTAGAAAATAATATTAGATTTATTTAACTTATATTATTCAATGGTTTTTTTCAATTTATTATTTAAAATACTTTAATATATCTTAACATTAATTCTTTTATTAACTTTATAAAAATACCTTATACCTAAAAATAACATATATCCTTAAATAATAATTAACTTATTATTATATTTTTAAGTAAAATTAATATAATGGTTATAAAGTAATTTTATATTTTTTTTAAAGTATTTAACTTTTTTATTAAATTTACTAAAGTATATTTTTATTTCATTAGATTAAATAACTTTATTTTAATTAGTTTTAATTTAATATTAGTAGTAAAATTTAAACTCTTGTTTAACTTTATAATATGATTTTTTTAATTGAGGGTATTTTTTTCTTAAAATGTAAATGATATTTATTTTAATATAAATATATATAATAATATTAATATTTACCAATATTCTTATATAGTTTTATAATTCTTATTATATTTTTATAGTAGTATTATATTTACTTATATTAATTAACCTATAAATATATTTTTTATTATATTTATTTATAATTTTAATATACTTAAGTTTAAGTGTAAATGTTTTTTATTGTTATTTTTAATAACTTTAACTATAGTAAATTAACTAACACTAATAATTTTAATAATATTATAAGTTGATTTATTTTCTTTATAAAGTTAATTAATACACAAGTAGATTTTTTTAAAGAGGGATTTAAACATAATAATACTAATAAAAAAATTTAATATATTTATAAAATATTATATAAAATAATAATAAAAAGAGAAAAAAGATATAGTTATATAATATTAATTATATCCTTTTATCCTAAAAACCTATAAATTTATAACTTACCTTAATTAAATATTAAAGGTTAATATTTTTACTAATAGTTTATTAAATATATTTATATATATTTATTTATTATTAAATTTTATACTTTAAATATATATTAAAGTTTTAAGTAATTTAATTTATATTATTATTTTAGTTATTAATTAAAATATATATATATTTGATTTTATGACTCACTTTTATAGGTTAGTGTATTATAAATATAGTGGTAAAATACCAATTTAATATAAAAGAAGATTAAAATAAAAATAGCATAATATAGAATATAATATTATAATATAGCTATAGTGTACAACTGTAAACAAAGTTTAATCAAGCATCAAACTAAAATAAGTTACTAATATATTAAGTTTATATTAAGTAACACCAATAAGTTATAATATTAATAGAATATAGTTTCAATTTTAAAAATAATATAAAAAATAAGGCATAGTAAAAATTAAAAGGAAAAAGAAAAAATAGTTTATTATATAATTTAATATTATCTATATAATTAATTTAACTATAGAAGTATAAATTAATTATATAATTTAGATTTAATTAAATTATATATAAGTATATATAGGGTTTTAAAAAATTAGTCTTTTAATACTCCCTTAATAAGTTTCTTAAAAGAGACATTGTCACGTATCTACCCAATTAGTCCATATATATTTACCTTTAATATCAGTTTACCCATAATTTATCTCTTATTCTACTTTCCCTTAAATTGATCCATTCTTATCCCAATATCAAAAGGGGAAATACAACAGGGATTTATCTATCTATTCATTCATCCAGTTATCTATCTATTCACTCATCCATCTATCCAACTATCTATTTATCTATCTATCTAAAGGAAACTAACTCCAAGTCTTTGTCAAGAACTTCCAATAAAACTCCATATAACTACATCCTAATCCTATAACTTATCCACACTCCAACTTAATTCAATACAATTATCCTAGTTTCCAGCACTAGGATAATACAGACATACTCCATAGATTTTTACAAATAGGTATAATAAATTAAAATATTCTTAATATTTTCTAATAGTTTTTATATAACTTTTATAATAGGATAACCTATTTAT
>JNEM01014853.1:0-15657 GCA_000697335.1 Conidiobolus incongruus B7586 | reverse complement strand
CAAAATTTAATAATATATTTTAATTATACTTTATAATTTTTTTATTATATATAAATATATATATATATAATAATATTTTTACTTATATAATATAGAAAATAACTTTATATAAAAACAATATAGTATAAAAACATTAATATAATATAAAAATATAAACAAAGATAAATTAAACTTTAAATTAAGATAAGTTATTAATATTATAAGTATTATAACAATTGCTACTTAATTAATACTTTTCCTCACTCTAATTCATTATTAAAGACCTGATTATCCAAATTAAATCTTATCAACATTTTATAAATCTTTATATTTGAGTGACTTTATTGTTACTTAACCTTATATACTTATGTATATATATTTTACTTAGCTATAAAAAAGACTTAGATTTTTTTCTCTAGCTAAAACTTTAACTTATATTACTTCTTACACAAATAAACCTTTTGCCTAACTATTAATATATTTTTTATTATTATTAATTAGCACCTTAATACTAAAAGATCTAATTATTATATATTTCCTAAAGTGTTAAAAAACCTGCTTCTTCTACCCTTAACTGTTGTTATTTACTTATATAGTAGTAATAATTAAAAAGATCTAAAAACACTTTTACTACCACAGTTAAAGATTTTATAATTATAACCTATTGTTCTATATACAATTAAAACAAGATAAACATTTAAAGTTTTAATGAAAATAACTATTATTCTATTAGTTAACAAGATTTTATGAATATTAATAGTACTTTTATTGAGCATAGATTGAAATTAGAGTAAATTTAAATGATTAGCTATATATAACAAATGATAGCTAAATTAAATAGTTATAGAGTTTTATTATCTACTTTAAAAAGCTTTAATAGAGTCAAGTTCTTCACAAATAACTTAATTACTTATAATAGTTTAAAATCTCTTGAAAAACTAGAAGTATTTTTAAACAAACTAACTAAATTCTTTAAAGAAATTAAAACTTTAAATTTATATAATTTAGTAAGGATTTTAGCTTCTAAATTAACCTCTCATATTAAACTCTAGTAATATAAATATTTAAAAGACACACTTAATTTTACTAGTGGTTCTTTTCATCTTAATAGAATCTAAACATTTAACTAATTTAAACAAGTGATTAAGTAAAGGTTTTACCTATCAGATATAGTTACATTAGCTTAAAACAAGTTAGCAAAGATTACTCAGAAATCTTCAGTTAGAAATTTTATAAAAGAATTTACCTAGCTTAAATTAAAGATTCTTTACTTGTCTAAAGGTGAAAAAAATAGGTTTAAAAAAAAACTTAAGCTTAATATTTTTATAGTTACTTATTTTAAAATTAATATCAAAATAACTAGTTTTGCTACTTTAACTAAAATAATAATTAAAGTAGAAGATAATTAAAATTATATTAAAGAAATAAATAAAAGCTTTTATATAAGCTTTAATAGTTTTGTATTTAAATTATCTAATCTTAATGTTATAGATATATTTATAATATAGAAAAAAAAACATCTAACTAAAAAAAAACTACACTAAAGAAAAAATAAAAAATATTTTTATTATAAATAAATTAATATAGATTACTATTAGAATAAATATCTTAAAAAGTTATTTAATAGTAAAAACTCTAGTAATATACTTTTAAACAACAATATTTAAGTGAATAATAGAGAAAGTAATCAACAGATTAATAATTAATCTAGTTTAAATTTAACTTAATATAATTAAAATAACACAGAGAAATATTTGTTAAAAATTCTTTATAATAAACCCTTGAAATTATATTTAAATAATCAAAAATTATTTTAAAATTCATTAAACAAAAAGAGTAATATCTATCTGAACTCTTATTTATTAAATTTTATTGAAAATAAGTTGTGTTCCTTATAAATTTTTAAAAGTACTCTAAATAAAAACTTTATTTCTTGCCTATTTAACTTTAAATATAATAGTATATTTATTTATAAAGATGTTGTTAAGAGATTTAAATTATTTTTTAATCAAATGTAGTATTATATTATATAAATAATACCTAATAAACTATTAAAGGATTTTTATATTGTAATATTTTATTAGTAATAGATTACTTTAAAAAAATCTAATTTATAATAGGTTTTATAAAATATAATACTATTATAAGTTTTAGTTGGTTTTAAAAGTACTATCTGATTATCATAAATGAAAGTTTATCTAATGAGCATATTTTTTGTTTTGCTATAATAGTTTAAGTTATAAGCTAATAATTAATTCTATTATAGAAGAAAGTACTAATAATACCTCTTTCAATAATATAATAATTTCAAGAATATCCTTTGTAAATTTAATTAAGAAGTTAGAAAATTAATCTAATATAATTTATATCAACTTTAACACTATCTTTACTTCTTTAGAAGATTTAAAAGATGTTTTAGATATTAAAAATCTATTGTACAAAGTAGTTAATAAATACAGAAATGTTTTTAAAGTTTTAACTACTCTATCACTAAAAAGAAATATGTTTCATAAAATTCAACTATTATATAACACTTAACTTTATTATAAATCACCTCATTATATTTCTTTTAAACAAAATAAGGTTTTTTATAAAGAAATAAATAAGCTATTAGAATCAGGTTTTATATAACTTTTTATAAACCCTTAAGGTTTACTAATTTTTTTTGTTAAAAAACATAATAGAGGTTAGCAATTTTATATTAATAATAAAGTTTTTAATAATAGATTTATAGGTGTAAATTACTTTACTAAAATAAATCTTAAGAATAGCTATTATAATATTTTAATCAATAAATAAAATATCCCTTTAATTACTTTTAATTATGTATTAAAGTATTATAAGTTTAAAGTTATAAATTTTAAACTTTATAATACACTTGCTATATTTATAAGATTTATAAATAGTTTATTTAGCAAGTATTATAATAATTTTATTGTATGCTATTTAAATAATATTTTAGTTTATTTAAAATCTTTAGATGATTATATTTTGTATATAGAGATTATCTTACAGATATTCAACTAAAATTAGTTACTAGTAATACTTTCTAAATGTGTTTTTGTTGTTTTATCTATTTTATTTTATAGTTATATTATTTTTTTTAAAAGAATTTCTATTAACCTAGTAAAATTTTAAAGATTATACAACATTATAATCTTTACCAGTAAATATTAAGTAATAGCTTTTCTAGGATTAGTTATATATTTTAAAGATTATATTCCTATATTTATTAAGCTTACTAGTTTTATATCTAATTTATTAAAGAAGGATAAACTATTTACTTAAACCCCTAATGAAAATTTCTTTTTTTATATATTAATTTACAAAATTGCTATAGCTTTAATATTTGCTATATTTAATTTTGAATTGCTAATAATTATATTTATAGATATATCTACTTATACTATAAGTAATTAAATAGCACAAAGCCAAATTATTAAAGCTTTCAAAAAGTATAACTACTTTAAAACTTTAAAAGGGGTAACTAAATACTAAAAAGTTTTTAAATATTTAAATCTAAAGCTTTTAGTGTTCTAGTTTAGAAAATTAACACCTACTAAACAATATTATCTTGTATATAAGTAAGAAATACTTATATTAGTAGAAATCATAAAAAAATTTAGTTTTTAGTTGTTTCATCAAGAGTTTTTATGCTTAAACAATTATAAATCATTAATTTACTTAAATTTACAAAAGCACCTATCTAAAAAACAAATTAAATAGATAAAAATTATCCAGGAGTATTTATTCCTAATTAAATACTTTTTTAGTAAGTAGAATAAAGTTATAGATATGTTAAGTAAAAATCTAATTTATACAATAATATATAATAAATGTAAAAAACCAATTAAAACTAGTTTAACAATTATTACCTTAAATAATAAAAACTTTTATTAAACTTTAAAAGAAAAACTATAATGTGATAATTTTTATTTAATAATTAAAATTAAAATAAAAAAGAATAATATTACTATAGAAATAAAGAAATGGGAATTTTTTTAATTTCTAATTTTTAAAATATATTATTAATTTCAAATAAACAAATATATACAAAACAAATAGGAAAATAAATAGTTTTGAATTATATATATATATATATATATATATATAAAATAATTTTTGTGATTAAGAAATTAATTTTTTAAAATTAGTTATTTAATTTAATTATACTTAAACTAAATAGTAACTATCAAAAGTTTTTTATTTTAGTATTAGTAAAACTTAACCACAAACCCTCTAAAATTATTTAAAATTTACAAATAGCTTTTAATAATGAAGTATTATCTAAATTAAAAATTTATTGCTAGGTAAATTATTTTAAGATTAAGAGAGAAACTACCTAAAACCTGCTAAAATCTAAAAGATTAATTTTAATTGTTATTCTTCTAATTATTAATAAAATAAAAAATTATATTGAACAGCACCTTTTTATTTCAATTAAAGAACTATCAAGACATTTTAATATTAGTTATATAAGTATTTTATATATATTAAAGTTTAAATTAAAATTAATTGATAAAAATATAAAATAGGTACCTTATAATTTAACTAAAGCTTAAAAAAAAAGCTAGAGTAGCTATTGGTAAATAAAACTTACTAAGGTATAGCTAAAAACCAAGGCTTTTACAGCAAATTAATACATTTGATGAATCTTAGATTTTTTTGTATAATCCTTTGTTAAAACATAAATCAAAGTGTTGGATTAAGCTAAATCAACCCCCTTTACAAATTCTTTTAAATAAACACTTTATTAATAAATAAATATTAATTATGGTAATTAATTATAATAGCATATGCTATTCTTATTTAGTTCTTAAAGGAAAATCTATTAATAATAAACTTTATATTTCTTTTTTAAATAAAACTATTTCTAAATAGTATTCTCAATATAATTTGAAAAAACCTATTATTTTACATGATAGTTATAAAATACATAAATCTAAAGTTGTAAAAAACTTTCTAATTTAAAATAACTGGAAAAAACTACTATATCTAATATATTCTTTAGATTATAACCTATGTGATTATAATTGTTTTAAGCAATTAAAAAACTAGCTTGTAAGTAAAAAAATTTCTATAGGAAAATTTAATTGGTTTGTGAAACATCAAATTTCAGTTTTTAATAAAAAGAACTATTTTTTAAGTATTAGATTTTCATTAAAAATATAACAAAATATTATTAGAAATAAAAGAAATTATTCATTTTATATTATATATTTATTTTTACTTTTCTATATATTAAAATATTTATTTTCTTTCAATCACATAAAATTCCCATTATTTAAATTATAAAATAATAAGAAAAAACTTTCTAAATATAAAATAGTTTGTTATATAAGCATAATAAATTATATATTCTAGAAGTCTTTAACTTTTAATTAAAGATTTTAGAATAATACTATAATTATATGTTAAATAGATATTAAAGCTAGATTCAATTTATTAATAAAATTCAAGTAAAATATTATGTACTAAAATTAATTAAATTGGTAAGAAACTATTATAAATTTTATGATAGCTGTTAAAGAAATAAATACAATACAAAAAAAAATAATTGGTGAATTAAATTCTTTATCTTTATTATTTAAACCTTAAGCTTAAATATAACTCAACTTTATAGAAATAGTTAAGTTAAAAAAAGGCTATGATAATATTTTAGTAGTTATTGATTTATACAACAGATTTACTTATTTTATTTTTATTTATAAAATAATTATAGTGTTTAAAGTAGCTAACTTATTAATTAAAAAGGTAATTTTATTATATAAATTATCTATTACTATTATCACTAATAGAAATTTTAAATTTACTTTAAAATTCTAGAAAGCTTTTATATAACATATAAATATTAATATAAAGCTTAATATTGTTTGCCATCATTAATCAAATAAACTAGTTGAAAAAGTTATTAAAACTTTAATAGAGTTATTTAAAAGTTATATTAACTTTAATTAAGATAATTAAGAATCTCTTTTACTTTATTTATAATTTGCCTATAATAACTTAGTTAATTAATCTAGTAGTTTAACTCCCTATTTTATAAATTATAAATAATATCCTAACTTATTAATTAACTTTAACTTAGATATTATCATCAATAAGTTTATCATAGATAAATTAAAAAGATTTAAATTAATCCACCAAATAATTTCAAAATCAACTAAGTTAAAACAAATATAAAATAAAAATTATTATTTAAAATTCTATAAAACTTTACTTAAATATAAATCTAAATCTTTAGTCCTTTTAGTTATAATAGATATACCCTTCACCAAATAAATATTTAGAAACAACATAAATTACAAGCTTTTACTATATTAGATTAAGCTATTCTATATTTTTAAAGCAAACTTTAAACCTGGAAATTTTAAATTAAAGTTACCAAAAACTTATAAATATTATTTAATCTTTTATACCTCACTGTTAAAACTATACTATTATCTTAAAAATAAATTTCCTGATTAAAATTTCAAAGAACCTTTATTATCTATTATTAATAATTAAACAAATAAAGAATATTATATCAATGAAATTTTTACATATAAAACAAAATATAGAAAACTTTATTATTTTATAAAATGGTTAAGCTATCTTAATTTTAAATCAATTTAAAAATCACTTAAAGTGATTAAAAACACTTATGTTTATTTATCCTATATTAAAAAAATTAAAGGGAGTAAGATTATACTAATAGCTTAATATAGTTTAAAAAGGGTATAAGTATTATAACAATTGCTACTTAATTAATACTTTTCCTCACTCTAATTCATTATTAAAGACCTGATTATCCAAATTAAATCTTATTAATATTTTATAAATCTTTATATTTAAGTAACTTTACTATTACTTAACCTTATATACTTATGTGTATATATTTTATTTAGCTATAAGAAAGATTTAGGTTTTTTTCTCTAATTAAAACTTTAACTTATATTACTTCTTATATAAATTAACCTTTTACCTAACTATTAATATATTTTTTTTATTATTAATTAACACCTTAATACTAAAAGATTTAGTTATTATATAATTCTTAAAGTATTGAAAAATTTGCTTCTTTCACCCTCAACTATTATTATTCACTTATAAATATATTAAAATTTATATTAAGTAATTTTAATATATTAACTTACAAAAATAAGTTATAAAATTAAAAAAATATATATTTTAATTAATAACCAAAATAATTATACATATTAAATTACTTAAAACTATAATATATAATTAAAGTATATTATTTAATAATAAATAAATATATTTAAATATATTTAGTAAACTATTAGTAAAAATATTAAACTTTAATATTTAATCAAGGTAAATTATAAATTTATAGGTTTTTTAGATAAAGGGATATATTTAATTATATACAACCATATCTTTTTTCTCTCTACTATTATTTTATATAGTACTTTATAGATATACTAAATTTTTTTTATTAGTATTATTATATTTAAATCCCTCTTTAAAAAAATCTACTTGTATATTAGTTTACTTTATAAAAAAAAATTAATTTATAATATTGTTAAAATTACTAGTGCTAGTTAGTTTATTATAATTAAAGTTATTAAGAATAACAATAAAATAATATTTAAATTTAAACCTAAGTATGTTAAAATTATAGATGAATATAATAAGAAGTATATTTATAGGTTAGTTAATATAAGTAAATATAGTACTATTGTAGAAATATAATAAACTTATAAAACTATACAAGAATATTATTTAATATTGATATTATTATATGTATTAGGTTTTTTTATATGTGTGATTAGAAATTATAATTAAAATGGTAAAAGAAAAAAATAAGTCTATTTTTTATTCTATGCTTAATTTAATAAAAACTATCTTCTTCTCCTGTTTTTTTATTAATAAAAGTAAAATTAAATAATGATAGATAACTTAGTGATTATAGAATCAGTTGAGATTATTTGATTTGATAATAATAATATAAGTGGTTGGTAATATTACCAACACTCCTCCTTTTTTTAAGTCTTTAACTATGTATATATTCTTCAATTAATTTAAAATTAATATCTTCTTCATCAACTTAACTTAATTCTACTATAGAGTAATTTTTCTACTTAATAAGAAATTATTTCTTATAACATAGTTTTCTCTTAGCAAAGAGGTAGTCTACTTTATAATAGTTATTATAAACTATAGCAAGATACTCTAGTTTATCTTAATAGTTTAAGTAAGGTTTAAGAGAAGATATATAGATACTATTATAAGCTTTTATATTTACAAGGAATTTTAATTTATAAATAACTAGTGATATTTTATTAATGATTTTAAATGGGCTAATCCATTTAACATTTAATTTCTTAAAAAGGCAGCTTCTTTTATAATCAACACTAAGTTGTTTTATATCTATAAAAATTTAGTCTTTAATATTAAATTTAATATAACAGTAAGAATAGTTTATATATATAGCTATGTAATTTTAGTTTTTAACTAATAAATCTCTAATTATATTAATTATATTCTTATATTACTGAATAAATTAATTAACATTAGTTAATTTAAGTAGTAAAAAATAAGAGTTAATTAAAGAGTTTAGTGTAATAAGGTTATAGCTAAAAACAATTTTTATTGGTGATTTTTCAATACTTGATTGTTTAAATAAGTTGATTATAAATTCAACAGAAAAAAGAAGTAAATCCTAATTATTTTGTTTAAAGTTAATAAATACATACAATATTTATTTAACTGTTTGGTTTTTCCTTTTTATTTCTTTATTACCTTTTAGGTAGTTTGTAAAGGTTATATTTAACTTAGTTTTTGTTAGTTTAAAAAGTTTTTTCTAGAAAAGTAATATAAAATAGAGATTATAGTCTGAAACTATAATACATAAGAGGTTATAATAATAAAAAATAGTTTTGAAATAAAGTTGTGTGATTATTTAGGATATAGACTTTCTTTTATGTAAGGGTATCAGATAAATGAATTTTGAAAGTTTATCTACAATAACTAAAATAGCATCATTACCCCT
Organism: Conidiobolus incongruus B7586; assembly: GCA_000697335.1. NCBI lineage: Eukaryota > Fungi > Entomophthoromycota > Entomophthoromycetes > Entomophthorales > Conidiobolaceae > Conidiobolus > Conidiobolus incongruus. The sequence goes on along the minus strand of JNEM01014853.1, from coordinate 6,683 downwards.
CTCTGTTTTAAAAAGTAAAGTTATTAAGTTTATTAAAACAGTGTGGAAAAGATATAAAGGGACTTCATAAAGGTAAAAGAGATTATATTTTAGTTAAGTATATTCTTTAATTATTTAACAAGTTTTATAAGAGTTAATATAGTATTTAATAGTTTTGTTTATTTAAAGCTAATAATATTGTTTGAGGTAGTTAAAGGTGATATTATACCTAAGGTGTTTTAAAACAAGGGTATTATAGTTTTTACAGTTTAATGATTCATGTAGCTTATTTAATTTAAGTATATATAAATAAAGTGTATCATTAGCTGTATAATACAACAAGTTATTATATAGTCAATAACATTTTAATTTTGTAATTAAGTTTTTATTAACTAGGTTATTAAGGTTATTTAATGCTTAATAAATAATATTAAAGTATGGGTCTTTAGCATAGTTTTGTTTAATATAGTTAAGTAGTTCTTTTCTAACACTAAAAGTTTAAATGTTAACTATCTTAAGATTAAAGCAACAAGATAATTTATCAGCTAAAAGATTTAAGTTACTAGGTTTGTAACAGACTTCAATGTTATATTTATTAATAATATTTAACTATTATATTTAAGTAGGAGATAATTTCTTTTAAGTTTTGATATATTTTAGAAGGTGGTGATTAGTCTCAAAAATAACATAACATCTTGATAAATAGTAATATTAATGTTCAAGGCTCAAAATAGTTACAAGCAGTTCTTTGTTATAAACTTTATATTTGCACTATGTATTATTTAAGCTTTTAGACATAAATTCCACTTGGTGTTAACTGTTTAAGTAGCTTTATTCAAATACAACACTTATAGAAAAAATTACTAGTGTTTGTTATAACATAAGTGTTTAGATTAGGGTTAAATAAGTGAAAGATTAAGGCTAAACACAAAAGTCTTTTTAATTATTCTAAAGCTACTTAACAATCTTTAAACTAGTTAAATTTAATTTCCTTGCTAATAAGTTAATTTAATAAAGTTATAATTTTAGCAAAATTTGGGATAAAACAATAATAGTATTTGAAAGCACCTAGAAACTATCTTGTTTGTTTAATATTTGTAGAAATTAGCTAATCTTTAATTGCTATTATTTTCTTAAGGTTAGTGTAAACCCCTTTTCTTGATATAATATAACTAATATATTTAACATAGTTTAAAAATAAGTGAGTTTTTTTTACTAACATACAAGTAATTTTCCTAAAAGTGTTAAAATATTAATTAAAGGTGGTGTTTATGTTTATCTTTATTTTTTTTAATATATCAATAAATTATCTAGATAAATACAAATAAAAGATATATCTTTAAAGATTAACTACATCATTTTACTAAAAGCTAAAGATAATACTTTATATCTTTATAGAAAAGTTCTCTAAGTAAAAACACCAAGAGGATAATAAAATATAGTAAAGACTTTTAATTCAAGGTAGATATAACATTGTTGATATTTACTTATTATGTTAAGTGTTAAGAAAATTAAACATCCCTTACACCTATCAAAAAGGGAATAAATGTTTAATAATAACCATAAGTAGATTTTGATAGTGTTGTTTAATTGCTATATATCTAATAAAAGTTAATAACCATAAGTTTTTTTTAATAACAAATATAGGTGAGGTAAATAAAGTATTATATTTATAGATTTGTCCTCTCTTCTTTAGTTTTTCTAGGATTTCTCAAAGAGCTTTTATTTTAATATTAGATATTTTATAAATAAAGTGGATTTTTAATTTTGTATCTGGGTAGAGTTTTAGTTTAGGGTTAGTTAGATATTAAAGGGGTAATTCATCAGGTAGTTTATCTTAGAGTTGATTAGCAAATTTAAACTTAAGTTTATTGGTGTATAGGTATAAAACTTTGTTATTAAGCTTTTTGTTATTTTCATTTGTATTTGTAAGCGTTGTGGTAGTTAAACTAATATAGTGCAGAGGAAGACTTAATATAAAAGTAGTGTGGTGCAGAACGTGGTAATATAATGTGGCTGTAGCGTGCAAGTGTAAACAAAGTTTAATTAAGCTTCGAACTAGGATGAGTCACCGATATATTAAGATTTATATTAGGTAGTGCCAATATCCTACAATATCGACAGAATATAGTCTTAATCTTAGAAATAGTGTAAAGGTAAAAATAGTAAGAATTGAGAGGAAAAAGAGGAACCTAGTTTATTAGATAATTTAATACTATTTATACAATTAATTTAACTATATAAGTATAAATTAATCATATAATTTATAGTTAATTGGATTATATAAAGTGTATATAAGAATTTAGAGAACTAGTCTCTTAACAGTAATATAAAAATAAAAAGTTTAAAATTTTGTAATTTTTATTTTTTGCAATATATTATATATTTTCAAATATTATTTATATATAAGATATATAGGAAGATGTATATTTTCAGACTATATACAATATTCATTATTTTTTTTATTAAAATATTTTGATTTTAATATTTATATTTAAATTAAAATATACTTAAATCAGATAGTATTCATCAAATGGTTTTTATTTTTATATATTTGAAACTTAATTATAAACACTTTAAAATTATTCAAAACTTGCAAATAGTGTTTAAAGATAATATTTCATATAAAACTACCATATATTACTAGATTTATGATTTTAAAACTAAAAGGGACATTATTTAAATTTGCTACAATCTAAAAAAATTTTTTTTTACTTATTAATAATATAAAAAAATATAAAAAAATTTTCTTTTATTTTTGTTAAAAAATTAATAATATATTTTAATATTAATTATATATATGTATTATATACATTGGCTTTTGAAAATATATCATAAATTAAAAATCACTTATATATTTACCTATAACTTTAATAATTCTTAATTATATTAGCTTAAATTAAAGTATTTAATTAAGGTACATTATCTTATTATAATATGTTATATTTAATTATACCTAATATATTATTGGTTAATAAATTAAATCTTAAATTTTAAATAGGGTGAGTTATAATTTTATAGTTTTATAAATTAATAAGGTATATAAAATAAAAATTACTTAAATTTTTTTTATTAATATATATATTAATATTATTATTATAAATTATATTAGTATTAAAATACTTAAATTCTTTTTTAAAAAGATTTATTTATATATTAATTTATTCTATATTAAAGATAAATTGATTTATAAAATTATTGGAATTATTTATATTATTTAATTAATTATATTTCATGCTATTAAAAATTATAATAAAAATTGATCTAAACTTAACCTTAAGTATATTAAAATTATAAGTAAATATAATAAAAGGTATATTTATAGGTTGATTAATATAAATAAGTATAATATTTTTATAAAATTATAGAAAGAATTCAAAAACTCTATAAAAATTTTAATTAATATTAATATTATTATATATGTTTTATATTATAATAGATATTACTTATATCTTAAGAAAAAACACCTCTAATTAAAAAAGTCTTACTATATAGTTAAGTAAGAGTTTAAATATCATTACTAAAATGAAAATAGAAACTAATTAAAATAAGGTTATTTAATTTAATATAATAAAAATATATTTTAGTGAATCTAATAAAAAAAACTATATATTTGAAAATAACCAAAAAACTACTTTATGATTATTATGTTATTTTGACCCAAAAATATAATGATAAGTTAATTATATTTTAAAGATATATGTTATCTTCTAATATACGATATCTTTATAAAATTAATAAGGGAATTAATAATAAGATATAATAAAATATACTAGATAATAAATTAAAAAAATTCTATTAAATAGTATAAATTTAATAAATCAGATGTTATTTCCCAATAAAATAATATTTTTGCTATTTTATGATATTTATTATTATATAGTTTAAAAATAATAAAATAATAATTATAAAATATTTTTTTCAATCCTTTAATCTTAATATAATTAAATATCTTTAGAATTAATTAAAAAAAATAATTAAAGCTTTCCTATTAGTAAAAAATTTAAATAAGCTTTGAGAATATATATAAGTGTAATGGTAGTTAAACTAATATAATATAGAAGAGAACTTAATATAAAAGTAATGTGGCACAGAACATGGTAATATAATATAGCTGTAGTGTGCAAGTGTAAACAAAGTTTAATTAAGCTTTAAACTAGGATGAGTCACTGATATATTAAGATTTATATTAGGTAGTGCCAATATCCTATAATATTAACAAAATATAGTTTTAGTTTTAGAAATAATATAAAAGTAAGAAATAGTAAGAATTGAGAGAAAAAAGAGGAACCTAGTTTATTAGATAATTCAATGCTATTTATATAATCAATTTAACTAAATAATTATAAATTAATCAAATAATTTATAGTTAATTGAATTATATGAAAGTATATATAAGAATTTAAAAAACTAGTCTCTTAATAAAATATATATTAATAACTATTTATATATATATATTATTATTTATCTTTAATTAATTTTTTTTGATTTAAAATTTCAAATCTTTAAAACCAATATTAAATTTACAAAATTATAAATACTGTATATTATATACAAATATTAATCTTAGAATAATAATAATTGATATTAATATTAATAAAGATATATATTTGAACTTTCATTTTAATATAACAATATAATTCATTTAGTCTTTTTATTAAAAAAATAGCAAACTTTATCTTATCAGTTAAAATTTAATATATTAAAACTTAAATCTATATTTTTGAATTTATGAATATTATCTTAAATTTAAAATAATAGGAAATCTTTAATTTTTAATTTTTTAAACATACTATTGCTTTTGAATTAACTAATAAATACAAAAACAAATATGAAACTATATATTTTTAAATTTAATATATATATATTTGATTTCTTATTGATTAAAAAGTTAATTTTTTAAAATTGGTTATTTAATTTAACCTTATTCAAATTAAATAATAATCATCAAAAGTCTTTTATTTTGGTATTAATAAAATTTAAAAATTATTTCTCTAAAATTATTGAAAATTTTTAAATAGTCTGTAATGATGAAATATTATTAGAATTAATAATTTTTCTCAAAATAAATTATTTTATAGCCAGGAGAAAAAAATATTTAAAATTTATTAAAATCTGGAAGATTAATTTCAATTATTATTCTTTAATTTTTAATAAAAAATAAAAAATATATTGAAAAGCATCTTTTTATCTTAGTTTGACAATTATCTAAATAATTTGATATTAGTTTTATAAGGATTTTATATATATTAAAGTTTAAACTCAAATTAATAAAATCATAAAATAGATATTTAATAATTAAACTAAAGTTTAGAAAAAAACTAGAATAGCTATTGGTAAATAAATCTCATTAAAATATTACCAGAAACCTAAGTTTTTATAACAAATAATTATAATTAATGAATCTTCGATTTTTTTTATAATCATTTAATAAAACATAAATTAAAATATAATGTCAAATCAAATTGACTTTCTATATAAATCTTTTTATATAAATATTTCATTATTAAGTAAATATTAACTATTGCAATAGATTATAATTATATTTACTATTTTCTTAAATTCATAAACAAAATAAATCAAAAGTAAGTTTTATATTGCTTTTTTAAATAAAACTCTTTTTAAATAATATTCTTTAAATAATTTAAAAAAACCTTTTATTTGTCATATTAATTATAAATATATAAATTTAAAACTATAAATATTTTTCTAATTAAAAATAATTGCAAAAAACTACCATATCTAGCATTGTGCTTAAATTATAATCTATATGACTATAATTACTTTGAGAAATTAAAAATCCAACTAATAAGAAAGAAAACTTTTATAAAAAATTTATTTAATTTGTAAAATATTAAATTTAAGTTTTTAATAAATTAAACTATTTTTTAAATATTAGAAGTTTACCAAATAGTATGGCAAAAAGTTAATAATATTAAAACAAACTATTAAATTTATAATATATATTTGTTGCTATATAATATATATCAAAATGTTTATTTATTCTAAATTACCAAAATTTCCTATTATTTAAAATACAAAGTAAAATAAAATTTATTTAAAATTAAAATATTATATTTTCATAAATTTAAATTTATTTTTTAATATTTTTAAAACTTAATATAAAAGTTAATATCTTATAATAGCAAATAAAATCATTTTTTATAGATTTATTTTATATATTTTTATATATTTTTTTGAATTTTTTGTTATAAAAAAAGCTTTAATTTTTTTTTATTTTTCCCAGAATATTAAATTATTTTAGTTTTAATATAATAAAATGCTTATACTATGATTAAACTATTAATTATAATTCAGATATTAATATAATTCTATTATTATAATAGGAAATATTTTATTAAATAATAACATTTAATTTATTTAACTTATATTATTCAAAGTTTTTAATTTATTATTTAAATTATCATATATCTTAAAATCCTATTATTTGTTAACTTTAAAAAGTATTTTATACTTGGAAACTATATATATATCTTTATAATATATTTTACTTAATAATATATTTTAAAAATAGTATTTTATATATTGTTTATTCTTTATAACTTTTAAAATATCTAAATTTTTATTGATATATAATATAATAGTTAATGTTATTAATTATTTGAATAAACTTATATTAAGAAATTATATTTAGATTTTTAAAAAGTTTTTGATTTTTCTTTATTTAATACATTTTAATAATA